>JAJJHT010018622.1:350982-366766 GCA_021223865.1 Drosophila pandora | reverse complement strand
TAAGTAATTAATTTATTAAAAAATATTAAAAATTAAATTATTAATTTATTAATATTATTATACACTTGCAGAGGGTATTATAATTTTGGTCAAAAGTGTGCAACGCAGTGAAGGAGAAATCTCCGACCCTATAAAGTATATATATTCTTGATCAGGATCACCTCCTGATTCGATATGAGCATGTCCGTCTGTTTGTCGGTTTCTACGCAAACTAGTCTCTCAGTTTTAGAGCTATCGAGTTGAAACTTTGCACACATCCTTCTTTTCCTTGCAGGTATTACATAAGTCGGAACGGGATCGGTCGACTATATCCTATAGCTGCCATATAACTGATTGATCGGAAATGCCATAACTTTGTTGTTTTTTAAGATAGAGGGTCTTTCCACACATTTTATATTTGACCAACATATCTTATGTACAATAAGGATATTTCATAAGGATCGGACGACTATATCCTATAGCTGTCATACAACGATCGGAATTGGCATAACTTTGGTGTTTTTTAAGTTAGAAAAATGGGACTTGGTACAGATTTTATTTTGGACAAAATAATCCGATTTGCATAAGGATCGGCCGACTATATACGATCTGCTATACATCTAATAATATAAGATGCGTGGCGCCACCGAGCGGACTGCGACTGAACTGCAAAGGTTTATCAACTTCGGCTCCGCACGAAGTTAGCTTTCCTTTGTTGTTTTTTTTTATTTTTATTTTGTATTTTTAATTTTATTATTAAGGGACCTTGAACCACTGTACCAAGGAAACGAAAGGAAGAGATTAAAGAGAGCAGTTAGTGCAAGTTAGTAAGATTCAAAGAAATAGAGATAAGAATCTCTATTGAGCGAGAGTAGCAATAGAATAGAAGCAACACCGTAGGAGATGAAGAAGCAGAGCAGGGCTATGTTTGGAAGGAAAATTAAACAAATTATTTTACCTCCAAATATATCACTGCACACGCGAAGCGATACGGATCTAAGAATTGCAATTTGTTTTTATATAAGAAATAAACACCGATTGTTTATGGAAAGCTTATTATAATTTTTTCAAAAACGTAGTGCGCACAAAAAAAACACGTCCGTCCGCTTTAAGATAAAGAGAGGAATTTTGTGCGGGCTCTTATGAGTTCAGGATCAGCTGCCGAGATCCAAGGATGCTTGCTCATCCAGATTGTCTTTCAGAAGTTGGATCCTGCCACTAAAGCCAAGTGGCCAAGACACTCTCGGCGGAAACAACGACAGCCTTCTGTCTTGGGAGTCCATGGCACGATTCTTGGAGCAAAGGTGCCGGACTCTTGAATGCGTCGACTTTTCTTTGTCTGTGGGCCGAGGTAGATTGTGCATGGTTATTAACTGACGTCCAGCTGACCCGCTATTTTGTATGTTTGGAGGATGGTCATTTTGCACTTGGATGTTTAGCTTCCCGTTACTCAACGTGCAATCGCCGACATCACGTCTTGTTGGACCATTGCGGGCAGCTGTCCAGCCCTAACAATTCCTCACCAGTACGAGTCTTGGTTTCCACCGCTGATGTTGCCGTTGCTACCCCACCCTCCCAGTCAATCAACACCGTCTGGACTGGGCTATATCCTAGAATCGCCATACTGAAGTGCTTTTGCCAACCGCCAATACCCTCATCCGTGGTCGATCAGGTGTCTTCCTGCCTTGCAAAATTTTATTGGACTCTGGTTCACAAGTTCACCTTATCTCATCGCGGCTGGAAAGTCAACCGCAAAATGCCTTGTAGCGGTCGCCGGTCTCGGCTTGCTTCAGTTGGAGCCTCCGTTAATGTGAGTGTGAAGTCTCGACTAACCATATATTCTGCAAACCTAGAGGCTGTTAAAGTTTCTTATATTTCGGACTGTCAACTTAGTATCGCCCAGTAAAATCGGTATTTCGAAATGGAAGATTCCTCACAACGTAGTTCTGGCTGATCCCAACTTCCACAGACCGCAGGATGTGGACCTGCTAATTGGAGCCAGCCTGTTCTTCAACCTTTTGTCAGTTGGCAAAATACATTTAGGTCACTGCCTTCCAATGGCCCAAAATTAGGGCAATTAGGGGACCGCTGCGGCTGGTTACACTGAAAGAACTAATTAGTAATAATTACGATATTTAATTTTTGGGAAATCTAATCCGATCTGTCAAATAAGGATTCATAATGATCGGCCGACTATATCCTATAGACGCCATACAACTGAACGATCGGAAATGGAACAACCTTAACATCAAGGGTATATCAACTTCGGCTCCGCCCGAAGCTAGCTTTTCTTCCTTGTTAAAAATGAATTTAATGTAACTAGTATTAACTTTAATAAGGTACTCTAGTTTCAAAATAAAATGGAAAAATTAAAGCATAATTAGTGTTACGTGCAACATTATTTACCACATGAAGAATTTAATGAAGCCTTTGTTAACTTTGAAGAGCATTTACAATGCATTATTTAAATACGATAAGTTATTGGTCGACAAGCGACATTACAGTAAGCAATTCACTTTCATAAAGGTTCAATTTCAACAGTCACGTTTTTAAGATCAGTTTAAACCGATGACGTCGCATTTTCAGCGCTATCAATAGTAAGACTGGATGCGCGCATGCTTAAAGAAGCTAATGATAAGTTTCTATTGTACATAACTTTTGGAGATAAGAGAGTAATGTTCTCATTGACATGGAGATACGAAAGTAACGGGTTTATTGACATTAGTAAATACTGATGTATACTAAATACTGATAATTTCTAGAAGACCATCAATGGATAATACGTTTGATTTAATGTCAACCGTAATAGCGTCTCCTCCGTCGGAACTTTCAGACTCCACGCCTTTCGAAACACTGCTGCGAAGATGTAACCGGGAACTTAACAGCTTATTACAAGCTGGACATGATCTAGACGCATTTTGCGCCAACTTAACAAGACAACTTTTCATATGAGAGCACATAATATATGAGATATGAGAGCACCAGCACAAGTACGACGTACCTGCAATAGTGGTAGGTCTAATAACTTAAGCCGACAACGATATGTTGGAAGGAGACCATCTGAGTCCCAGGTTAAATATTTTAAAGTAAATAAAAGTAACTGCTTTTCACTGATTCAATACTCCTTTAGGGAACCGTTCAGTTTTTAAGTGGTGAAGGGATCATCAAACTCTTTTGACCAGCGCTTGGTAAAAGCAAGTTCTCCTCTGACTTTAATAATTTTTACAGATATATGTTTATTTAACGACATTTTGGTCAAAAGGAACTTCAAGATCATTAATTAAAGAAACCCGATCAAAAAAGTAATTTCCAAGTGAGTACGAGATGACATGCCCCATGCTACGATTAAACATCATAACCTTGCACTTTGAGCCGTTTAATGAGAGGAGATTATTAGAGCACCACAAGAACACTTCATCAAGACGATGAAACTACATGAACAAAATTTGTCCAACGCGTTGTGGATTGCGTCATAAAAAAAATCAGTAGCAGCTTCGATAGAGTTAAAAGATGAAAAATATTCCGAGTGAATTCCAGCTAAATGAATGCGAAGAGCATTATAATCCGTTTTTCGGAAACATTTAATACGAGGCTGAGCCTTGTAGTTAGCATGAATATTACGGACATCAATTAACACAGAAACCAATAATGTAGGATGGTGTAAGTCCTGAGGAAGCGATAGTGGTAAAGACCGGTTTACAGTCACAGAGTATATCATATTAGAGAAAATAATAATGCTAAGTGTGTTAAGGATGGGGTTTATTTGGAAAATAGCAATACCAATTAATTCTTCAATGAAGAAGTTCTGACAACTGGCATGCAGGAAATTGTCATCTTCACACGGGATCCAGGAAATTTGGGGAAGGTTAAAATCACCCACACTTAGGACAAAATCAAAATCATTGACTCATGATAAAACAAACTTAATAACCTCAAGGTGGTGAAAATATACAGTATCCTCAACCGATGGAGGAACATAGGAACCGGTCATAAAAATATGAGACGGACCAAAAGCGATTTTTACAGCCACATGAACTAGATTCCAAACTGATTGGGAAAGAGATTAGTTCATCTGAGTATTCATTATTAACTGCAATGGGGACACCGCCTGTGCTTTGCAGAGTGTACCTTGGAACAAAAATTTCATAATCAGAGACAAAGGAATTAAACCAGGTTTCAGTAAGTGCAATAGCATCACAATCAAAAAAAGCACTCTTAGTAAAAAAATTGGCTCAATTTACCCAGAATTTTTGGAACCTTTTTGGAGCAGCAAGAAAATAAATTTTTACTCAGTTTTTTGGAGCTGAATCGGCATAATTGGGATTTAGAGGGTCTTTGGCTAAAAATTCATGAGTAATACTGTGCTCAGGCCAGACTGACGGATCAAGTGCTTTTTCAAGGTAGGATGAGGTATTATTGAAAGAAAATATGCTACGCTTGTGTTTAAAGTTAACCGCTAATTCATTAGGAGCTACCATAAGATGTTTTAAGAGGTGACTCCTGACGTCATCCACAGTGGCATCCGGCATATGGCGGAACACAAATATGGCTTTACGAAGCGTCATTTGTGACGCGGTAAGCGAAGAGTCACCAGTAATGAATCCGCCGAACTCGCATTTGTTAGCAGTGCAAATTAGACTCAATTTCGACTGAGATTTGTCCACTGTAGTGAGAGCGTGAAGAGTTCGGTTAGAAACTCTGTGCTAGAGAGGCACGTTCGGATCAGGCACGTCAAAGAGAAGGCGTAACAAAAGAGATACGCCGTGACGAATAACCGCTTCAGAGTAACAATGATGTAACGGGTTACACGACCAGAGAATATAACTCAGGAAGAGAATATATATATGAATATTCGAAGAGCGCGCCAGAAATAATATTAAAAAATAATATTGTATTTACGAAGTGCGTGGTTCTATAAACTATATAGGTCAAATATACTCCGAAAATGATACAGTATATTTAGCTTGTCGCGAATAGGGGAAGCTTGTATCAAAGACAATCTGGTGAGAGCAATCGCAAAAACACGTCCGGATACGGCAAAGTCAGATTAACGATTCAGATTAAGTAAAATCGGATTTAATTTGTTAATCTCACTAAAAAACATATGAACCCCTAGCAGTAGAGGTCATTAAATCCAAAAGAATTGGCTGTACATTATAAAAAGTCTTAAACGAAACCACAATTGGAGCAATTATTAAAAAATTGCAAGACACGATTGTTGGGGGAAACTTCCGATGTGGTAAAGAAAAAATGGCAAACGTTTTCTACAAAGGAATACCCACCCAATTTACCAACGGGACTGATTATCTAAGAAAGCTACTTAAAGCTTCATACATCGATGAAGAACCACCAGCTGAACATGCCGACAAGTTCAGCACTGAAGAAGCTATAAGAACCATGATCAAAAATTGTGTACACGGAAAACTGAAAACAATTTTGAAGGCTGGTAAAATCTCAACGTTGAATGACTTTGTTACAAAGTGCAACCAGTGCAGTACGGATATGACAGGCTGCTTAACACCATTTTATACTCCAGCAGGGGTTGTTACATGTTTCAGGATATACAGATCATGCTAGGTTCCAATCTTCAAGCTCTCTGTAAGCCATATCCTGCTGATTAATTGGTGCATGCCCCCTACCAACAAATCACCAGCAGCCTTAAACTATTCTGGACTTATTTAAACTTATTGTTTTTAAGTCGTTGAATATCATCTTAAACTTTGATATGGCTTCGGCTGCCATGTCAATATCGGTTGGGGTTCAGGGATCATATTCTCCAAAATCTGTGCTTAAACCCTTGGAGCAGGCGCTTGACCCGGTTCGCTTTAACGCTTTGCTGAAATTCTTCATTGAAATTATGTTATACATTGGTGGCTTTAGCAAGATTTACTTTGCTAGTGACAAGGATCGTGCCCGCACGCACACCAAGTTTACAGCAAGCCAATATGGAATCAGAATATAAATGTCAATAGCTCCTCTAAAAATCGTAAAAACTTCATCAAAATAGTTTCTCCAATTAAGGCTACAGAAATATATAATTTTTGGGGGCGGTAAAGGGTGTTGGCAAAATTTGATCTTCTGTTTTAACAAAGTTTCTGTAACGACTTTAATGTGGGATGCAAAGAAAGAACTATCAGAATAAAGTTAAGGGTTATTGAAGAGGTTAGTTAGTGCCTCTAACATTTTTACAATTTTTATCTGCACTCTTCTAGGCAGATTTTATTATAGCCAAAAACTCTTGAAAGATGAGTGAAAAAAACTTGTGCCTAGTAAACATTTATCTAAATTTAGTAATTTTTGTTTTACCCATATGTAAGCTTAGATACCAATTTCAAAATTTCAGGGGAAAGCCGAGGAACAAATACTTAAATATCTCGATAGTGTTTTGTGTGGTCACCTTAAAGTGTTTTTGTCTCGCTAGTACTAATATTGCAACATCGGTCGGTGCTTAGAAGGTTAGTTACACTGTTTGTTGACTTTTAAGGGGCTTATTTTATCTGTTTCGATGGTATTATATGAAATGATGGAGTACATTCCTGACAATTGCTCATTTATACTGAGATATTCAGATGACAAGTTTTTCCCAGATGCAGCCCTTGCGGAATTCAGAGATATGCGAGGCTGCATAATTGTAGGCTAATTAGACTGAAGATTATTCGCCATAAGATTTCTTACGCTTTGGAGAATCATTAAGACTACTAAACGGAAATCATTTCTTAAATCTACTCTAAGTCTAGCTCATTTCGTTCTAAACACCACGACAACAAAATTGGGGACCAGACTTACAGCAAATAGCATCCGAAACCAAGGCCGTCATCCCGGTGCACTTAGCGTGCACAATGTTTCCACAAGCCCAGCAGTGGTCGAAATCGTCTTATTGTAAGACTTAACCGAACAAACGAATAAAAATTCTATTTTCACTAAATATTATCAAGCCACCGCGAAAAATAGAAAAAACTATATACAAAAATCTCTTGTGGGGAAAATAGAAGCAGCATCTAAAAGAAGAAGAAGCAGAGCCAAACTATGCGTGAAATAAAACTAACACATGTATTATTTTACCTTTAAATATAACACTTCACACTCCAAGCGATACGGATTTTTAAATTTGTCAAAATTTATTAAAATATAAATATAAAATATGTAAGCGCCATGTGTTTTAAAAACAATTTAGAAGCCCCTACGCCCCAAATTTATCTCTTACTTTTACATGTGGACTTCATAATGTGAACCGCCCTATTGTAAATCGATCTCATGCTAGTCCTAACGACCATGATTCTTTCTTCCGCTTGATTGTCTACCACCCGTCAACGTTCTATTATTGTGGCCAATTCGCCCTTCTGCAGGTCTTGCTGCTTCATCTGCCACCTTCATGTGCCACCACATCTGTAGGCCGAAGAAGTTCTTCCGCAAGCCCCGCTGCCAAAACATTCCTGATTAACGAGACAAGCCAGCGAATTTTTTTTTTAGCTAGAACCAAATCTGAGCCTAGATTGTAGGACCAACCAATCTTACAGAATTCATAAAAAACAAGAATAGAAAGCTAACTTCTGGTGGAGCCGATGTCGATATACCTTGCAGGTAGGTAGCAGCTTATATTATTATATCGGATCGTATATAGGTGGCCGATCCTTGTAAGAATTTCACCATCAAATAAATTTTTTAATGAAAATGTTTAAAACCAGCCCAAGAATCTTTCAGAAAAGCAAGGTTGTGCCATTTCCGATCGTTCAGTTACATGGCAGATAGGATATCTAATCCAAAATGGAATCTGTACCAAGTCCTATCTTTCTAACTTAAAAAGCACCAAAGTTAGGCCAATTCCTATAGTTCTATGCTCTATAGTTCATCTTTAAGATAAAGTTGGTTGATCCTTATGAAATTTTGTACATAATTTTGGCCAAATATAACATGTGAGGAAAGTCCCAACCCTCTAACTTGAAGAACACCAAAGTTATGGCATTTCCGATTAATCGGTTACATGGCAGCTATAGGATATGGTCGACCGATCCCAGCCGTTCCAACTTATATACTGCCTGCAAACAAAACAAGGATGTGTGCAAAGTTTCAACTCAATAACTTTAAAACTGAGAGACTAGTTTGTATAGAAACAGACAGACAGACGGACATGATTATATCGACTCAGGAGGTGATCCTGATCAAGATATATACGGTTTATACGTCGGAGATGTCTCCTTCACTGCGTTGTACACTTTTAACCAAAATTGTAATACCCTCTGCAAGGGTATAATTTCAGAGTTTGGTCGATGTTTTTTTAATCGATTAGAAAAGGTGACATAGTGTGGAGTATCAAGAATATCATTGCTTACAGGAGAAATATGGTCTCTGTCGAATCAAGCCACCGCCGGGAAGAAGGTTGGCCAGCAATAATTTATTGAATTCGTGACATCACTTTCTTATACATATATTTATGTTCGGGTCTCCTGCTCTATTCTCGTCGCTTAGACGCTCCGCAGCATCAAGCGTTGAGCCGCGCTCCCGCGTCATTATTCTAATTCGGCCGTCAATATGTACATATATCATTTGTAGAAACCCCAAAATAATTAAATAAATTGTAATAATATCTATATATGAAACTGTGCTTGTTTTTATTAAAGCCAATATTTAGAACACAAGAAATAAAGCTACCGAAAACGCTCGGTAACTAAAAATTCTCAATATTCGTCTTTATCCAAAAATACATTTTATTTTTAATTCGGATCTAGAGACAATCTTCTCTTTAAAGCTAAAGGTTTCAGACTTTAACGAAATAAGGATAGCCGTGTGTAACGACTATAATGTGGGATGTAAAAAAATAACTATCAGAATAGTTTTAAGGAGTTTGCTACGTAACTCTTTAGTGTACTGATTTCTAAGAGTGAAAAAAGAAATGGAGCAAAATTTAGACATGTGTATTATTTAACTGTTTACGTGAGCAATTTCCTGAGCGAAAAAACGTAGTGTGTTTTTTAGTTGCAAGAAAACGAGCGAAAAAACGCAATGGGCTATAATAAGCGCAATAGGCGAATAAATAGACGCGTTTCAGTTCAGATTTTCAATGGTTTAATTGGGTTCAATTTAACCCTAATATACGCCGCTCTAATTAATGCCGAATCACAACTAAAGGCTTGGGGCAGAAGCTCTACCAAAGCTCCCCAAAGTGCATGCGCTACACATAAGAACAAAGCGCATGCGAAACTGGGCAACAACCAGTCGAAAATAATTGCTGATAACAACAGCTGCAGCTAAACATATTATGATAATTTTCCATGATTTTGTTGGTTGCCGCTTGGCCCAACATCCTCCCCTCATTGAAGGGTGGGCTTTCAATAACAATTTTAGAAGGGGCAGCAGTCACATCATTGCAATGGTTATTCTGTGTGTTGTCTTCCCTAGCACAGAGCGCCGACGCTTCCCGTGATAATCCACTGCGTCCAGAAAACACCCAGCAAAGTCGCGAATTCTGGCAATGGGCCAGCCGACAACAGGTCAATGAATAAGCTGGCTCCAATTTTCAGGTCCACTCGCTACGTTTTGTTAAAGTTGAGCTCAGCTAGATTCATATTGCCAGGAATCTTCCTGCCCGAAGCATCTATGTGAAGGCTAGGCTGATAGTCCAAAAAAGTTACAAAAATTAAACATTTTTATCTGGCTTCAAAACGAAGTCGAACGCACACACATGAAACCGTGTATGTGAATGTGTGAGCACGCATACATATAAAGATCACTTTAACCGCGGAAGAACGTGCTTGATGATGCCCTTCTCTGCGGTTGAACAACCAAAAAAGTTCAATGAGATTATGAGCGTAAAAATGAGCGTAAGATGAGAGTAAGATTCTCTCTAAGCCTTCCGGGGGCCTGTCGCAAGAATTTTTGATTTTGTTAAATTTAGCTTTAATTTTAATTTTGTTTACAAACAATTAGTTTTTTTTTTACAATCGCAGGTTCAAATAAATATATTTACTTAGGGTTAAATCCGCTCAAGAAAAACTGCACCAAGTCCGGTCCAATATTAACACCAAAGAACAAGCGCATGTAAAACTAGGAAAGAGAAACGAATAAAAGCTGATAACAAGCCGCTACTGCCAAACAAATTATTTATATCTTTACAGTACTGTACCAGCAGTACTGAAATTCCTGTCACCGCCTTTTCCGGCCGTAATGTCACATATCGTTACAAAAACAAAAACAATTCAATAAGATTTGCTCTTCGAACATCAAAACAAAATAGGCGAAGTAATTCTGCCGGTCCTCGGTTACTACTAGAGTTCGAAATTACGCTTATTCTATATTAGTTATTAATCACTAATATTTGCTTGTCATTGTAAATATTTTGCGCGTAAAACTTTAACCCCATGGTTCAATGATTGAGGTATTTGCCTGTTAATCGTAAAGTAATGGGTTAAATTTTTTTTTAATATCGCAGTCTCAAAACCAACTGTTATATTCAAAATTTTTTTTTTAATGGGGATTCTTAATAATTGAGATTGTTTTAAAAATGCCAATTTGTGGAGGCATATTAGAGTCTGTCACAAAGTACGCGCGATTCCTTGATAGCTTAGAGTCTTGCATGTCGGTCCAGTATACAAAAGCACTAAGGTTCGAATCGCAGGGTGAGTAATTATTAAATATTTTTTGCAATATTAATAATGTTACTTAATATCACAATGTTAGTTACTTAACATATTAATTTAGTTTACAACATAAATTAACAGCAATTTTTTAGGAATACATTAAAAAGAATGATTATCAAATTAGGAGATTTTAAGGGAAAATTTTTGTTCATTGATTTTGGGTCAATAATGCGACCTGATTTAGACACGATTTTTAGCGCGGAATCATGTTTTCTTTTCGGGACTCCTGAATCCGGATTCGAAATCAGGGTGGATTCTGCTGACTCATGCCAGAAATCGAATTCCGGGCCGAGAGGACATTTTCAAAAATTTCAGTACCAAATTCCGGGCCGCTTGTTCTAGATTTCCGGGCGGATTCCGGGGGACGCACGGCTGGAAAAATTTGTAGATGTGTATAATATCGAAAAAATATGAGCGACGTCTAGCTTTTGCCAAAGCGTAAGCGTATTGATATTGCCAAAAACATGCGTTTTATGGTATGTTGGATATGGTCATGTCCATCTGTCCATTTCAACCTGTTGAATAGTTTCTCAGTTTTAAAGTTAACGGCATCAAACTTGCACACATAATTTATTCCTTTGCACGCTGTATATAAGTCGGAACGGTCGGGATCGGTCGACTATATCCTACAGATCTCATATAACTGTTTGTATACGGTTAGTATCTTTGGTTCGAAGCAAATAGAAATAATAAGATAAAAATTTAATATTAAAGTTCTGTACAGATGAATGCTGAAAATATGCAAGACTGAAACACATAAAAGTTTCAGTCTTGGGCGAGCAAAAATTTATTTTTCAGAATATTTTTCAGGTCGAATAGCGCAAAGTGATAAAGTATTGCTAAAAAAGCGATAACTCTGCACTTTTCCTGTCTTCGATTATACAGCTTATCTTCTGGGCCAAAGCATTACAACGAAAATATTGACGAATATTACTTATTATAGAGACGAATTAATTAAAACACCAATATTAATTCGCTAGTATCATTTGATGTATGGTCAAATTAAAAGCAAAAAAACCCAGCTACCCAGATGATATTAGCGTTGCTGAGGCAAAAGCTGAAATTTAACTGCAAAGCTTGCTAATGCATACAGCTACCCAGATTTTAAAACTAAAACATAAAGTTTTTGAGAAAATTACGGACGATTCTGTAAATAAATTAATCTCCATTGGATAAAAATGAAGAAAAATTAAAAAAAAAACATTCTGAATACAAACAGAAATCTCTTAACTAGTGTTAAGAGGAGCCCCGTAAATAGTCGTGATACTCCAATGAGTTCCGTTTTAAAACTGTTTTTATTTCACACACTTCTCTTACAAGAAAGATACATGAAAATCTTAAATCTATTTAAAACTACTTATCAACGGACTGCACGCTGACATGGTATGTGACCCTTTCTTAAGTGCTTCAAGTGCACCACATAAATATTTGGTTAGACTGCAGGAGATCGTCTTTCAAACCATGCTGTTAATCACTTATTCACATGGGTCCGATCTCCTACATTCTATGTTTAAATTCTTATCGTGTTCAATGCTTGAACAACTAGAATCATACGAACCTTTGACTCGACTTTTAATTATGCCACTAATCTAATCTAATCGAATTATTCTACACCGGCCCCGTTGAAGGCCTCCATCCGGCTTCAACCAACCGGCAGCCTAGCCAGTTTATGGATCGCCCGTATGCGTATTGTCGCAGTTCGTCCGCCTCGTCCTCGATTTGCTGCCGCGGTGCCGCGAAGTGGCGACTCGCTCCGACGAAGTTCGTCGCGTTGTCGCAGTGCACTATCTGCGGACATCCTCGGCGCCCAACGAACGTTTGAAATGCCAAGTGGAATCAGTGGATAAATCAGATACTACTTCTAAATGAACTGCCTTTGACGCAAAACAAACACAAAAAGGGCAATGCAGGACTTATAGGGTGGCCTATTACGAATTTTCAATGTCGTTTCAATAGGGCCACAGAAATCCACGCCACATATGGAGAATGAGCGGAGTGAACGGAGTCGTAAATCTCCCATGATTTGAGTCATCAGATGAGGCTTGCGTTTAAAACAGCGTATGCATGACCGTACCATCTGACTGCAGACTTCCTGCGCGTTTACTATCCAAACACGCTGTCGCAAGAGACTTACCAGTGCTCGTGGACCCACATAAAAATTCGACTCGTGCAAGTATCGGACATAGCTCTGGACAAATTGAGAGCGCTTCGACAAAAATTCTGAAAACTTGGCATCGTACGATATAGGAGCATTAGCTAGTCGCCCCCCGACCCGCAACAACGAAATGGAGAGCCCAGCCTGAGAAGCTTCATGGACAAATGGATGCTTCTGTAGACTTGGAGTAACAACAAGGATTTTTTGAATATTTTTAATTTTCTCTTGATACTCGTGCTCTTGAACTATATGGACAATTTTATTAAAAGCTTTTTGATATTTGACAGGTAAAGGTACACTATCAAAAAGAAATACTACTTTTTACAATTCGGAACATGTAAACGAACACTTTTAGCAGTTTTAAGAAAGAGGAAAATCCTTCTATCACTTCCAATAAATATGAAGTGGAGACTATTGCGGTTAATCGACCGCATTCTTTTTTACTTCCATATGCAATACGGACGGATAAAACCGGGGACGATGGACCTGTAAACTAGATCGATTCCACCGTCTCCTTTACGTCTCCACCTCTTGACACGATATCTGTCCGGTTCTGTTTAGTTGGTACATGCCGCCATGTGCTATCCTCTGACCACTCTAAATTCTCAGAAACTCTATTTGATACGAACGTTGACAACGACGATGGATGGGAACGTATCCAATGAAGACAAACTTCAGAATCTGACCAATATATACTGCGTTCGATTGCTACTTTTATAAGAGGCTAGGAGATTTTACGGCAGAGGTCTGCGAGAAAGTGAGCGGCACATAACTCAAGACGGGATAGCGTCTTTGTCTTGAGCGGCGCTACTTTGGACTTTGCAGTCAACAACGAGACTTTAAAACCATCTGCAGATTTGCAACGAATATAGACGCAGGCTCCATAGGCTCTCATCGATGCGTCAGAAAAGGCACGAATTTAAATTGGTGACTTCGGCTCACTCATCACAAATCTCGGTATTGAGATATCTTCTAACTGTGACAAGGCGAGTTGAATTTATTTTCCACGCTGATTCCAAATGCAGTGGAATCGACTCATCCCAATCTAGCTTAATAAGCCAATGCTCATGCAACAGGATCTTTCCTTTAATAAGGATTGGGCTTAATAAGCCAAGAGGTCGAATAGCTTTGATGTCACCGAATGTTTCGGTTAGTAGCCCTTTGACCAATGACTGAAGTAGCAATCTCAAATTTGAACACGTCATCTTTGGGAAACCAGCTTTGAAACGTCATCTTTGGGAAACCAGCCTTCGCCAGCTTTGAGTCAAAAGTGTGCTCTTGGATGCAGTAACTTCAGGCGAGTTTGAAAACCACTTACTCAATTCAAACCCAGCGTTTTGAAGAACGCAACCAGCAGCCGTTAACATGTCGTCGACGTAAAAGTCAGACATGGTCAGGGTGATAGCCTGAAATGATTTTTAAAATCAAAAAGTCGAACGGAAACTCGCTACCATTGATTTTCGACTTCACCACGGTGTGTATCTTTTTCTTTACTTGTCAATTAGTTTGACCAATTTCAAGCAAGTTGATGCACGATTCCTCCCTACGGATCTGTAAGCGTTGAGCAAGATCTTCTGTAATAAAATTCATTTGTGAGCCTGAGTCATGTAATGCTCGGGCCAATATGTGCTCAACATTTTTTGTTCGAACGCTTACGATCGACGTTGCTAACAAAACTCTTTCTACAGACGACGCATGCAAAGCATGTGAAGTAGAAGGGCCACCATTTGTTAGCGCTGGAGGAGGATTTTCTGTTGGTGGTGGTAACGCTAAGTTATTTTCAGTCACTGTAAATCGGTGCAGAAGTTTTTGGTGCGATCTTGCACAGATTTGACATCTAGTTGATTTGCACTTCGCAACGGTGTGACCTTTTCGCAGACAATTTAGACGAGAGATGCTGACTTGACAAACTCAAACCTTTGCATTACAGCAAGGTAAGCGAACGGACTGCACTGGGCCACAAAATGGTCTTGAGCGTTGCAATAACTGCAAGCTGGTTTGGTGTTAGCAGAGGAGCCAACGAACTTCTATTAAATTGCTTACTAAACCCAGTTTTTTCCTGTTTTGTTTTGCCAGTCTCTTCAGAGGTACCTACGATTTAATACCTTTTCGAAATCGGACCACAGCTCCAATTCCTCATAATCCAGTGACTCTTCCCATTTTTGCCTGGTCACTGGATCTACTCTACTCAAAGCTAAATATATAATCATAGAGTTTGCAATTTTAGTGTCATCTCCTGTGGATAATAATGATCCATAAATCAATGACACAGTGTCGATGAGACCCCTCAACGACGACGCAGACGGCTGGGAAATTTTCGGAAGGCTGAACAATTGACTTATTTGGTTCGCAAAGATGAGACATTCGATATCATAGACTCATTTTAGACGTAATTACTCTCGGTGACATGGAATGCCTTGATAGTTCCTAAGGCTTCACCAGAGAGGCAAGAAATTAAATGATTAAATTTCTCAATAACAGGAATTTTCATATCTTTGTGTACCAAGGTCTCGTAAAGACTTATAAAATTTTTGAACTCCGAATAATTTCCACTGAATTTTAGTAATGCTAAACTGGAAAGTCTAGCCCGAGTTGGGGCTGCAGAAATTGCAGTAGCTGGGCGGAAGTCCTCAGCTGTACTGAAGGCATTACATAAAGACATAATCCTTGCCTTGGTTGTGATTGTTAATTCTTCCAACTCGGCTCCAAATTCATCCATTTCGTCTAACTGTTCGATCTGGTCTTGCAACTCATTTGCTTTAAAAATTGTCTCATGTAAAACCTGAAGCCTACATTCTAGCTCGGTCTTTTCTAGAGGAAGTCTTTTCTAGAGGATCCAGCTTCCAAACGTTCCTCTTCTTCTTTTTAATCTTCTTTTAAAATCATGAAGGGTCGTGGAATTAATTTTGGGTTTATTACTCTCCATTCTATAAAATTATTTATTTTCTAATAAGAAGCGACTTTGATGCAATTTAAATTTTTAAAAATTAATTAAATTTTAATAAATAAATTAAAT
>JAJJHT010018622.1:287088-350870 GCA_021223865.1 Drosophila pandora | reverse complement strand
GGATTGTAATTTTTTATTTTTTAAAATAAAAATAAATTATGAATTTTCAACCAACGGAAACAATAATTAATACCGAAAACAATATACCGAACCAAATTGTAGGTTATCGCGTCACTTGGCGTTCCGTTGAACAAAAGGCCCCAAAAATGCATATGCATGCATACATACAGCAGCGGATAACGGAGGGAGGCGAAAACGATAAGTTCACCGCTGCATCTATTTGTATGTAGCAATTATTTATGCACAAATATATAAAATAATCTGATATATAACATATATAAATAATAATAAAAGCTCTTACCTTACTGCAAGGGTATATCAACTTTGGTGTTGCCTGGAGTTAGCTTTCTTTTCTTGTTTTATTGACATTTAAAATATTTTTCTAGAAGTTTGGTTTAAGTTTCGTTACAACATATCAGCTAAAAGTAATTCTGGTCGCGGCTCTATAAAAGGTTGTGGACCTATCCACCTTTGAAGTGGAATTGGTATATTGGTAAATAAAACAATCTATAAAACACAATATTCTCCATGCGAAAGATTGTAGTTACACAAACACCAAAAATATTTGAGAAATGAAAACCCCTTCAACTCTCTAGAAGGTCGTTTTCTAGTTGATCTTACGAGGGTTTCTATATTTATTTCTGGCCTTGGCCATACTAAGTGTTGCCTGGCGCCATCTGATGTTTTCATTGGAAAGTTTGACATATTTTAGCAGAAACGTGCTCAGAACGTTTTGACGAACGGCCACAATTTGTGTTGTTTACAGTGACTTAAAAAAATCTATTCAACAGAAAATGGAATTAACTTGTGAACATTTTTGCGCAATCATTTTTCATGGCTTTCGACGTGAGTTAACACAACAAGAGTGCATCGATGAACTTAAATCTTTGTATGGCGATGGAGCACCATTTTATAGCTGGTAGAATGAATTCAATCGTGGCCGACGCTCGCTCGAAGACGAAGGACGTCCAAAAACAGTCGTTGTTCTAGAGAACATTGATGCCGTGCATGAACTGATAATGCAAGATCGTCATGTGACATATCGTGAGATAGAGGCATCCTTGGGCATTTCTTCCACCATCATACATTCGATATTGCATGAACACTTGGCCGTTGTTCTCATTGGATCCCGCCCAATTTAATAATGACTCAATAAAAGGCTCAATAAAGGCTAAAAATTTGAAAAAATACAATCGCGGTGTTTCAAAAGACGTTTTTAAGATCGTCACATGTTACGAATCATGGATCAAAGCTTATGAGCCCGAAACAAAACAGCAATCGACCGTGTGGGGCTTCGAAGACGAGCCAAATCCAACGAAAGTTGTTCGTGTAAGAAGCACTTCGAAGCAAATTGTGGCCTGTATCTTCGGTAAAACAGGTCATGTGGTGACTGTTCCTCTTGAGCAACTTTGGACGGTTAATTCTGAGTGGTACACCACAATTTGTTTGTTTCGAGTCCCGTTTTATTTATTTTTTTTATTTTATGCATTAGAAAAAAATTTTATACATTCAACATAGAATTCAACAAAAAAATCCAAACAGAATAAATAATGAGTCCCCAAATACGAAAGTGAAAACAAAAATTGTTTCTAAAACAAAGTACAGGATTGGAGAGAGAGATCCTTCATCTCTATAGGCATCTAACACCTAACAAAAAAGCGCTGCTTGCGCAGGTGCAACTGCTGCTGTTTTTGGCGATAGTCCGGCAGAAGAGCACGTAGCATACGGCCGCGATGAGCACGTAGAGGGACGACGGTGGACCAGAGTCAGTGCTGGAGCTAAGGATCTCGGAAGCCAAACTGCACACGGTGGACGTCTCCACCGACTGGGCACTGATGGGATCAATGCCCAGCTCAAGATCTGGGTTGGCTTCCATTGCAGCCTCCCACTGGCTGGCGTAGGCCATCTCCTGCTGCTGATTGTGCTGATGCTGCACAATGTTAAGCGTATGCTCGTAGTAGTAAGATCCGGCGCGAACAACAATCTGTGACGGCGACAATTGTTGGGAGCACGAAAATTACTTTAAATATTTTGATAATTGGGATTGGCATCATTGGAGGAACGCTGGCTAGCGTCGAAAAGTGGGTGGACCACCAAAATTTGTCCACCAAAGCAGAAAAGTTATATTATTTGGAAAATGACAATATAGAACATATACTATAATACGATCTAGGGATCGAGAGGCGGCGTGCTGGCGGAAAATGCAATTTGGCGTCGCAACAGAAAACCAAAATATATTACACACTTGCATCTCCTTGGGGGCTATAGCGCTTGGGGCTTTTGGCTTGTGGATTTTATGGAATAGCAATCTGACATTATAATTGTTATTAGGATTCGTGAATCATTTTAATTAAATTTGCAAATTAATTATTAAGATTAGAGGACGGCAGAAGTCGGCAGAACAGCACGGGAAGCGGGCTCCTCTGCTTCTTTGCCTTTGGCTTTACGAAGGTGTTGTTGCGCGCACGTCGGAAAAGAGACTGAAATCTTCGGAGAAATTCGAAAAACGAACAAAAGAAGACAGATCATTCTGCACCATGACAATGCGAGCTCTCACACATCAGCTCAAACCAGCGCCTTTTTCACCGGCCAAAATGTCGAATTGATGGGTCATCCACCATACAGCCCTAACTTGGCACCCACTGACTTATTTTTATTCCCGAACATCAAGAGAAAAATGCGTGGTCAATTATTTTCGACGCCAGAAGATGCTGTTGCTCCAAAAACCATGTTTTGGAGGTGTCTCAATCGGAGTGGACAAAGTGCTTTGACAATTTGTTTGAGCGCATGCAAAAGTGTATAAGTCTTGCTGGAGAATATTTTGAAAAACAATAAAACCATTTTTAATCATAAATTTTTGCATTTTCATTATTAGGCCAGAAATATCTATAGCAACCCTCGTAATTGTGTAAAAACTCACAGTTCCGAACAACGAATAAAACAAACTTGCTAAAATTGTTCTATTATTGTTCTAATATAAAAAAAAAAAACCATCCCTTATATTTATTGGTAATTATGTATTACAATATATTTAATTTTTTCGGCAACAAGATATTTTATGAGTGCCCTGCGGGTTCGTCACCTCGTTAAGAGAGTTTTTTTTCTGTATACTTAGAACCATATATATGTACATATAGGAAAGACTTATGTAGATATGTATTTTTAAATTAATTTCCAAATATTATTAAAGGAAATTAATTCCACTCCTTCTAAAAGCAGATTAACACAATCGTCGCCAAGAACATTTAAAAAACTTTATCACACTTCTCCAAATCCAATTATATTTGAATGTAAGCAATATGGACCAATAATCTTTCAGCAAGTTTAATTTCTTTCGGAGTTTAAAAAACTTTGCAGCAGGTAATGGCTTCGTAAAGATATACACAAGTTTTTTGCTCTGTAAAAATATACTTAGGACAAATTGTGTATGATTAAATCAGGTTAATGATCTTAGCGATTAAATCCGTATTTAATCAGTAAAAAATAGTTTCGGTGTTTTAAGTCCTCTGACTCTGAGCTAATGTAGTTAAACAAATGCCCAACATGGACCTCTTAGGATTTTATGCTAGAGCTACAATAGTCTCTACCGCATTATATCGCTTTCCTATACTATAAGTATAGAAACATAGAGAGCACAACATTTCTTACCCGTTAGCTTTCTATTCATTGTTGGTTGGATAGATGCCTTGTAACGGACGAACGGTTTTGTCACACTATTAGGTACAGTAAACTGTCCCTAGCACTGCACGAATGGTCTCTGCCGCACCTGCTCTGTCTACTTGGGGACGGCTGGGCTCAGTCGAAAGTGGGTGAGGGCATGGCAATCTAGACCAAGTACGTTACGGATTTTCTCGTAGACAGAGATGGGGAAGTATAGGCTGATCCTGGGTGGTTGATTCTACTGACCCTGATATCGGAAAGACTGGATATTGTGGTCCTTCTTCTATACCCTCCCTACCATGTAGACGTTTCACCAAACAGTGGGGATCTACCCATATTCTGCAATGTTCGGATCCGAAGTGCTCCAAGTAAAATATATTAGTTCATGTTCATTTAATATAATTGAATATTCTTAAAAGTAGCTTATTCTTAGGTACTAAACTAAAATTACAACTTATCTTCATAGTTTGGGATAAAAAGGCAGAACATAACAGGGATTTCCCATTGTACTTATCTATATGTATGCAACCATTACTCTGCGTTGTTTTTGCTCACTCAGCTTTACCGATTCTGCATCCATCGTTCGGCCCAAGATGACGTAGGTGATGTTTGCTGTTGGGTTTATGCTATAAGAAAATCGTACAATGGGGAAAAGACCTGGCTGATCTCTCTTTTGAGGCGGGGGGGTGGTTTGCTTAGAGACTAAATTTAAAGATAAGGTCCTACACTGCATCTATGCAACAAATTTATGGAATGCAACTTATAGTACTACAACAAAGGAAATTGTTATTATGGTTGGGAGTCGATACTTTTTTTGGCGCAGCTATCGAGGTTCGCCGTGGAAATTAATATTATGGTTGGGAGTCGATACTTTGTGGCGCAGCTATCGAGGTTCGCCGTGGAAATTATTCGCGTCAATCTGCGTTAATGACAATATTGACACACATACATGCTCGCAGGCATGGTCATCGTGCTTAAAACTAAATACTTGGCTATGTGGGCCCTATGCCGGCTCACAAAATCATGACGGCAAAAAAAGAAAAATAATCGGGCGCGGCGGCATTCGTTGGTTGCTACTGCAGCTGCTGAACGACACCTTATCGCCAACCGGGGAGAAGATCGGAATTGGGGTACGGTGCCCTGATGGTACGATGCGGCTACAAGCACCATGTGCGTCCCACTGATTCCGCGGGAGTGGCTTTGGTGGTGCTACTGCCTCCTGACTGATCCGACGACCGATCCGAGGCCACTTGCCACACGGAGAGCCTATCAGGCTGATCCTGGTCAAATGGGCTACCTGACAAGGGATTGGTCAGGTTTTAAACTTGCACTATTTCAATTATTTGGGAGTCTCACCTTATGAATTTTTTTTTTAACCCACAAACAAACACAAGCTGTTTTTATTATTATACTGTCTTAAATTTGCTGGCTGAATAGCCTGCACTGCCTTCAGTGTAAAATTTTTTTCCTTACACTACACGTGTCTGCGGGATTTCTTTATTACATTCACAATATGTGCTCGGAGGCTCTTTGCTCGGCAAAAGATCAGAATAAAATGATTTCTGCGAGCGTGAATATGTACAGCCATTCCCTGCTGACCTAAAGCTTCCCGACCTAACGGTAAGATCGCATGATTTTCTACCTACTTTCAGTCAGTGGATGCGTGGGTAACAGGGCTTTGCTTATGTCTCTTTCAATTTGTTTCTCCATACAGTAAGGGTAAGAAATATTGGCCTGCCTAGGAAGTCAATTTTTTTTGTATTTTTATATAGGGTGCTGTAGCGCCTTACGACAGTTGTCTTACAAGTCATCCGATGGAGGCCCTAGCGACCTACTAAAATCAAGCAGGCACACCTAAAGCTACAAGTACAGTTGCAGAACGCACTTATGGCCAAGGTGAGCTCAACGACAAATAACATGTGCAAATGCCCCGGAAGGAACATTTTAAAATTTGATGCGGATGTATTGAAATGGAAATAGTTCCATGATCCGTTTTCCTGCATGGTCCATGAAACTAACATGCTAGCAGCAGTCGAAAATGTGGTACCTCAAATCCGCTCTTTCTGTAAATGCAGAGAGATTGATACTCCACATTGCAATGCATTGGCCTAAACGATCGTTAAAAATTTTTAAACATGTAAAGGAATTAAAGCAGTCCCATTAACAAATAGTAATTGTAACTTAGACAACCCTAAGTGGATTGAGGTTAACTTTGAAAGATGTGTCACAATTTGTTAATTTCACTTGGTAAAGTCGTTACACTAAACAAAATTATAGAGTTGGGACTTTCCACACATGTTATATTTAACCAAAATATCGTATGTACAAAATTTCTTAAGGATCGGCCGACTATATCCTATAGTTGTCATAGAACCATCGGAATTGGCATAACTTAAGTTAGAAAGATGGGACTTGGTATAGATTCCATTTTGGGCAAAATAATCTGATTTGCCAAATTTTATAGGGATCGGCCAACTTTATCCAATAGCCGCCATATAGCTGAACGATCGAAAATGGCACAACTGCAAGGGTATATCAACTTCGGCTCCGCCCGAAGTTAGCTTTCCTTTCTTATTTTTTGCTTCAGATTACCGCGAAAAACTTTGTGACCGTGCAAGTGTTGTTGCTTAGCTCGGCGAAAGAGGCAGCAAATGAAGTGAATGAGGAAAACACGAACCAATGTTCGAGTAATTTTCCTTCGTCTTTGCTAGAAGCAACATGACTTTTTTCTCAAGCTTCTAGCGTTATTCCGGAAGTTTTAATTTTGCAAAATTTTATTTAAGGCATTCCTACTTCTGACATTATGGTCATTTTTCATATGGTCATTTTTCGGCTTCGCCCGAAGTTAGCTTTCCTTTCTTGTTTTTTGCTTCAGATTACCGCGAAAAACTTTGTGATTGTGAAAGTGTTGTTGCTTAGCTCGGCGCAAGAGGCAGCAAATGAAGTGAATGGAGTTGGAGAAGTATTTTAAGCACGCTCCCACCTAAATAATGTGGTCTGCGTGGTAGCATACATTAAGGGAAAAGAGATAAGGAGAAGATTCAGTCATGCTAGCATCGACCGTAATCGGAAAGAGCAGCAAGGGAGTTTGTGTAGATGTTGTCCAATATATGAATGACTCCGACCTGAACGACATGCAGTTTGAGACTGTCGATAGCTCCTGCTACGGCGTAAAAGATCTTGGACCCTGCAGATCTTGGAGAACACTACGGACCGTGGCAGTCGATACCGACGGGATTTTTATGGAAGAAGATTTTCGATTATTATTATTGTTCTGCTGCCACTTAGCTATGATACTGTGTACAATCGGTTGATCAATATCGAGATGAAAATGAAGCGAAACCAGCGAAACTCCCAAAAATATTTTCGGATTATGAAGGATTCCGTCGTCAAGAGATATACAAAGCGATTAGAAAGACAAAAAAATGGCCACGAACAGCGATACGGCTTCGTACTTGCTACATTGCAGTGGAGAATCCCAACAACCCGCGAATGATACGATTTTTGATTAATGAATTCAAGGTATTCATTGAATTCGCTACGTAGATGCCTATGTGGAAAGCTTCGCCAGCGATACATGCAGAAGGCGATTTAAGTCGCCTAGTTCGGCCACAGTAGAGAAGATGTTCGGACCCAGTGATTGGATGGAGCAGGGCCGAGCAGAAGATCTTGAGAATGCGGTGACGACCTCAGTTTTCGAGTGAAATACTATAAAGCTGCCGGATGGAAAGAGAGGTGCCACCGTAGGTATGGGATGGAATGGAATTCTTAAGTATGGTTATTCAGCAGGACCCCAGTGTGCCCATTGCAGAGATCGTCCTTTTGAAAGACTCCATTAAGAATTTCATCTGCCGTCGAGTGAATTCAGAATTTATTATATTAACTTATTGGCTCATATCGGTCTAAAATATTACATTACTTTTATGTTTGTATGCTGTATATGTGTGTGTTGTATGAGTAACTATTAAATAAAACCACATAATGTATGCCATCGATGATATTATGTATTTATCATTTCAAATATGCGCAAACAGTCACAAAAATATTATTTGTTGATTTGATTAAATAAGTAACTAGGGCTTGACTTAATTGTTATAAGTATTATATTTGATAAGTTTGCACATCCTACACTACGCTACGTTACTGTGACCTGTCTGATAATACAGTGCAGTAGTGATTCTAAACTTTTAAAATGACATAGTAGGAATTGTTTATCTGGTCGAGCACTATACGAATAAGAGCATATTCCTTTCTTATACACACTGTTACTCAGGAGCGCTCGCAAGGATGAATTGACTTTTTTGGCAAAAGCGTTATAACTTCAACAATTTGTATAATTTTTTAATGAAATTTGAACATTGATATGTGGCATTAAGACGAAAATTTCAGTTTCTTGTGTAAAAATGTTGTCCTTTTTGTTTAAATAAATCGAAGATTTATTTTTTTTTCAAAACCTACAACCTTAAACTATTGAAAAACACTGGCAATTTAGAAATTGCTTTAAAAAAACGCGTTCAGGAATTATTAAGCATAAAAAAGTTTCGAAAACCGGTTTTTCCGAAAACCGAGGGGTACATTGAGTTATCCAGGTGCCAGGTAAGGCCCAAGACAATGTTCAAAACGGACTCATCCTAGCCATGGCAGCCGGAGTACTAGTAGGATGGCTTCTTGTTGAACTTGAATTCGACTGAGCACCGATAGGGTCAATGCGCTCCTAGGTGAGGCAGCATCCAGGTCTACCATCCGCAGGAAGATGAAGATGTCAATTCTCGGACTCGAAGTACTCGAACATTTTGGGGTGCGTGAATATTGTTAATTTGTATCCGTTTATATATTTTTTCACAACAGAAGGCATGAAAGTGGCGTCTTTCGAAATAGACGTGCCAGTGCAGAGGTTTAATACCATTAGTACACCTTCCGTTAGTTTTTGGCCACAGACACGTAAGTACACCATTCCTTAGACGTAATTGACTTTTGGGAGGGGAAGGAGAAGTGTTAATTTCTGTAAACTCCAAATTCACTTCTGAAAAGGTAAAATTGCATTGAAATCCTCTTGGTCCGGTTACCTTTTCCTATATATCGGCCTCGCTGAACCGCCCACAAACTGGCACCACTTGTCCGCTATTCGATCTTCTCTCAGATTTTGACTTTCTGCTAGCTCTGGGTAAAGCACCATGACTTCCCTCATGGGCATGTTTGACATGAAATTTGTTAGGTCGGCTGCTGGACTTGTGTTTGAGATCCTGATGGAATTAGTCTTTTATCCCACAGTTTTAATTAAAACCAATACTTTAATTGACCTTAAAAGTCCACTTAAGTCTCATAAAGTTTGTTTATACCTCTAATATCGCATCAGGAAACCTTATATTTTGCCTATCTGTTGATAATTGTGGTTTATTATCGGTACTAGAGTCCTTAGGACTAAAGAGTCCTTAGGATAAAGTGTACGTATATTCTTGATCAGGATCACCTCCTGAGTCGATATGAGCATTTCCGTCTGTCCGTCTGTCTGTCTGTCTGTTTCTACGCAAACTAGTCTTTCAGTTTTTAAGCTATCGAGTTGAGACTTTGCATAAGTCGGAACGGGATCGGTCGACTATATCCTATAGCTGCCATATAACTGATTGATCAGAAATGCCACAACTTCGTTGTTTTTCAAGTTAAAAGGATGGGACTTTCTATGGATTCTAATTTGCGCAAACGTATACGATCTGCCAAATTTCATAAGGATCGGCCGACTATATACGATCCGTTATATATCTAATAATATAAGATGCGTGGCGCCACCTAGCGGACTGCAACTCAACTGCAAGGGTGTATAAACTTCGGCTCCGCCCGAAGTTAGCTTTTCTTTCTTGTTTTTGTATGTATTATTTACACATTATACACATACTGTATAACACATAATATAATATAGAACACATAATATATATAGAATACTAAAGTAACAGGACAGGCAATTCACACAGTTAGCAATACTTTAAATGTAAGGATAAACACCAAAACTCTTTTTTTTTACTCCATTGATTTTGATTAAAGAATTAAAAAAGGTGGAAAAACCTTTCAGAACGTTTCAATTGCTACAGTGCATTATATGATTGATCGGATATGCCATAACTTTGTTTTTTTTTTTTTTTTTAAGTAAGAAGGATGAGACTTTCCATGGATCCCACTTTGGAAAAAATTATCCGATCTGACAAATTTTGATAAGGATTGGTCGACTATATCCTATAGCTGCCATATAACTGATCCATCGGAAATGCCTAAAATTTTTGTTTTTTAAGTTGGAGGGTTTGGACTTTCCACACATTTTAAATTTGGTCAAAACATCTTATGTGCAAAATTCATAAGGGTCGGCCGACTATATTCTATAGCTGTCATATGTCTATGCTGTGGAATGTTTTTTAAGTTAGAAAGATGGGAATTAGTACAGATTTTGGGCATTTGCATTTTGGGCAATCTTATCCGATTTGCAAAATTTTATTAGGATAATTGGCTTAACTTTGTTGTTTATGAAGCTAGAATGATGGGACTATCTATGGTTTCCGTTTTGGGCAATCTAATCCTATGTTTCATAAGAATCGGCCGATTATATCCTATACCTGCTATATAACTGAAAGATCGGAAGTGGCACAACCATTCTATTTTTAAAGATGCTTGGGGCTGTTTCCAATATTTTTATACCCTTGCAGAGGGTATTATAATTTTGGTCAAAAGTGTGCAACGCAGTGAAGGAGACATCTCCGACCCTATAAAGTTTATATATTCTTGGTCAGGATCACCTCCTGAGTCGATATAAGCATGTCCGTCTGTCTTTCTGTCCGTCTGTCAGTTTCTACGAAAACTAGTCTCTCAGTTTTAAAGCTATCGAGTTGAAACTTTGAACACAGCCTTCTTTTCCTTGCAGGTAGTACATAAGTCGGAATGGGACCGGGATCGAACGATTATATCCTATAGCTGCCATATAACAGATTGATCGGAAATGCCATAACTTTAATGTCTTTTAAGTTAGAGGGTTGGGACTTTCCACACATGTTATATGTGACCAAAATATCTTATCTAAATTTCATAAGGATCGGCAGACTATATCCTATAGCTGCCATATAACTGAACGATCGGAATTGGCATCATTAGAAATATGGGACTTTCTACGGTTTCCATTTTGGGCGATCTTAATTGTTCAGCCAAATTTCATCAGGATTGGCCGACTATATCCTATAGCCGTCATATGGCGTTCAGTCATATGACTAATCGATCGGAAATGGCACAACCTTATCTGTAAGGGTATATCAACTTCGGCTCAGCCCGAAGTTAGCTTTCCTTTCTTGTTTGTTTTAGGATTCTCTAATTGCACTCGGAAAAATGCTACCGTAAATGCAAAAAGCTTCGACTGCAGAGCTTTTGGGACGCTGTCAGTGAGACTTTTCTTAGGTTTTTTAATTAACTGGTTTAGAATTAAATAAATATTTAACCGGAGAACGACACCGCCTTCTGTGCGTGTGGGTGTGTGTGTGAGGGGTGTGCGGTTGTGTGTTTGCTTAATAATTATACTTTGCATATATATTCAGATAGTGTAGGTTTTCATGTCTGCATTACTAAACCTTATTAGTAGTTTTAGCATAATTACGATTATTGTATCAATATCAATATTATATCAATATTTATTATTATCGAGTTGTTGTGGAGTCCTCAGTCCAAGTCACAAAATTGTATTTATCATTACACATCTTGTAATTTCGATAGACGTGCACACAAGTTTTCCAGTTTCAACTGCTCCGCCTCCTGATGTAATGTTGGTTCTCCTTCTGGCGCCGCGCATCGCGGGATCGCTTGGAGGCACTGATGTTCTTCCGGCGGCGGATCCAGTCCTTGACGTCCTTGAGCTCATCTGGAACAAATTGCTTGCGTGCCTTTTTGATCATCGGATCACCTCGTCGGAGAAGGCTCGGGTCCGCGGAAAATGTTGACTCGGACGGCGAGGGCGTCCGCTTCCGAACTACCAGGCCACCACGGCTCTATGAAATACTCGGCCATTAGAACCTTGGCAGGAATTCCAGTTTCTTATTAGCCAAATCCATAGCCAAATTAAAGAATTTAAACGGCAACTCTCAACTCGCACTTGTTTGGTTGTAACTAGCTTCACAATAAATTCACTTGTGATTCAAATATGTTCATAGTGGATCACGAGTAATTATTTAATACCACGTGATTTTAGAATAGAGAAGGAGAAATCTTTGGTCTTTGGAGTCAAAGTATGGTTCGTAAGTGAAGCTGGGCGTATCTTTGCTGCGAAACCAAACCTACTTGCATGTGCATATTCCAGGGAGCTTTAACGGGTTTAAATAATTTCATGGGAAAGAAAGGGATGTTATTTTTGGAGACGACTGCAATCTGGACAATGGGTCGGAATTTCGAATGATTGTATTAAAATCAGCTCTTGAAAATCACCCTCACAACCACAAAACCCAAAGTGATAAAATCTTTACTTTTTAAAAACGTTCGAATATACTTATGTAGATTTTATTTATAATTTAAAAAATATTTTTTCTAAATGATTTTTCCCTATCATTCCACTCAGTGAGGTTCTCCATCATAAGAATAATAATAGATGAAGATTGATGTATCCGATTATTGATCGTTAATATCCGTGCTATTAAGGGGGTGGTTGTCATTCAAGTCCAAAATGTGTCGTTCAACTACTGAATAATAACCATGTTTAAGGTTTTGGATACGTGGCAAATACGAACGTTTCAGTTTACGTGAATTTGCAAAGCTGCCCTTCATTTGTGACCCCATTGTATACATGGAACAAAAGCCTTGGGCTGGCGCAACACATTGGTTGTGGAGTTACTTTGGTAACAAAACATCTACAATACGAACCTAATTTAAATCTATTTTTCTATTTTCCTTTTGTTGGCAAAGATTTAATCATCTCTTCGTATATATGCCTATTATTTTGCCATCATTAGAGTGGCTATTGTTTTCTGGCAGTAATAACCGCTTTATTTTCTTAAATATTAGGGATGGGAAAACAGCGACTTTCACATTTATTGGTAATTTAGGCACTCGTCAGTTTTATAAGTTTTTCGTGATTAAAAATAAATTAGCTCCTTATAGCTTAACATTGACCATTTTTAAAAGTGGAACATAAGTTCCACTCAAGCACATATAAATGGTTATATAAACTGACAAATTCAGATGCAATATCTTAGAATAATTTTTTCAATTGAAATTTCGATTTCCCCAATATTTTTCTGAGTTTCCTGAGTATGGTGAAAAGCGGCCGACATATGAGGACTGCGTGTCCCCTTAACAGTGCGAATGTGAAATAACTCGTAATTGAATTGACGCCGACTCAGGACGCAGGATGTCCAGACGCAAAGGGATTTTACCAGCGAAAAGAATCTGAATTGAGCAGAATAACAAATTGATGTACAAAGGAAAAAACAATTACCTCGCAAGCGATGGGAGGTCCGAGATGAAATTCGTTGAATCTAAAGAAATAACGGCTGTTCAATTGCGCACCGACCTATTATTCAAACTCTCACATGATGCGAAACTCTCTTGCCCAGGAACTTTGCACTTGACATTAGCCGCGCGGGTGGCCCCAGGGTTGTTTCGTAGCGGCTCGTAATCATAATTAGAATAAAGTCAGAAGTCGAGTGGCAGTCTCTTGTAGGCAAGCATCGTTTCTTTTATATTCATGGATATTCAACCCTGACGAAGTCTAGGCCATTTATTTATATTCTAAAACCTGGTCATTCAATGAGGTACACGTGCAGTTGCACCAGCCAGGAGTACACTGGGTAAGTTCACCCTGTGGCTAAATAAGGGCCAGTGTCGCAAGCGTTCATGTTAATGGGCTTGTCCTTTTATTGAGCTGCAATATGCACAGGTGTAAGAATTTTTAAAAGCTTAGATATATTGCACTTATTTGCGTCTACTAAATTACTATTATTTATATATTTGTCTAACATATACATATATACAATGTATAAAAATCATATAGCTCAATTTTGGAATATTCAATACTTAAAATAAAATAGAAAGAACAGCTATCTTTTAGCCAAAACCTATGGAACTATGGGAGTGAATATTTTTAATGGCATTTAATATTAAATATTAGCTAAAAAAGATATTCGACTGCGGTTTGTTTTATTGTATTGATTGACACCCGAAGAAGCTTAATAGGTATCGTCATGTCCCAAACATTTTGTTCGAAAAAATCGTTAGCTTTTTTTATCGAAAATAAAAAAAATTCAGCTCAAAAAATATATTTTAATATATATCTCAAATTTAAATTTTTAATTGCCTTTCAAGAGTGCTTCAAGCGTGTAATAATATTTTTTAACACTTTTCCCTACTCATTAAAAATATTTAAAAAATTCAAAAAATTATTTAGGTGTAATACTGAGCTGGGAAACTCTCAATAATTTTTGCAGCATATATCACAAATATTGTGTGAAAAGGAATGAAGGATATGTGTAACGACAGCAAAGCTATCGACTTGAAACTGTGCACACATCCTTCTTTTATTTTCGGACAGTATAATATGGTATCATAAATAGGAACGGCCGGGATCAGTCGACTATATCCTATAGCTGTGAAATAACGGAAATGCCATAACTTTGGTGCTTTTAAAGTTAGAGTTAGAAAAGTTGATACTTTCTACGAATTACATTTTGGGCAACCTTATCCGATCTGCCAAATTTCCAATTCACATTTATGAGTGGACGAGCTATTCTCAAGATTCTTACCAGCTTCGTTGAAATGGCCAAAAAAAGTAATTCGTGGCTTTTTGTACATGGTTGCTGTTTCTAGAAGCTTTCTAGTTTTCAGCAAACATTCTACTTCTGAAGAATGTCATCCATATACAGCTGCATAAATTCTTCGTTTTAAAAGTTTTTACAAATGTGGTTGACGACCCGGATGAAAGCAGCAGAGAGTTTTATAAACAAAACGGAAATTTATTATACTCGAAGGGACCTTCACGCGTAACGAATGTGTCCTTAGCACAACTACCTTTCTGGTACGTGGTTGAATCCATTATCCAGCTTCCATACTGTAAAAAACTTGGCTGTCGGCAGCTTTTCGATAACCGCCTTGATTAAAGGAACTAGAAAACTATCCGGCAGTACCATGCCGTTGAGCTTCATATAATCGACGCAAACTTTTTGTGACTGATCCATTTTCTTGATTACGAAAACTCTGCTTGCCACGAACCATGAGAACCATGAAAGAACCGATTAACTTTTCGCAACTTAGAAAATTTTAAGGTTATTGATCACACAGTTTCTGATGATTGAGAAATCTAGTCCCGTGTCAACTAAAGAACTAAAAGTTCTTCTTCTCCCATAAATATCTTCCAGTAATATTTTTTTTCAAGTGATCTGCAAAATTTTTTGGTAAAATTCACAGTCTGATCGGTTTTGGCGGCGAAGAGAATACATTTTTCACTGCACTATCGTCTACTATTACTTTCCGACCGGCCGGATCGGCGAGCCCCAATTGTAAAAAATTTATCACTGTGGACGGCAGTCCACGAGGTGACGACCTGCATGCCTTGGCGTGCGCGAGAAGACTCTATATAGCCGAAGAATTAAAAATTTTCTGCAGACAACCGATCTAAAAGAATTATATACCAATCGAAAGGTATTGTTTCAATTGGATAATTTTTGTGCAAACATATTCCAAAAGTTTTTTGGTTTGGAAGAAATTAGGGTGAAAGTAAAAAAATTTGGAATCACTAACGTAAGGCTGGTGGACACATTTTAGTCCCCAGATAAAATATTTTTATATATTCGCATTCTAATGCTAAATTCGATTTTCTTTCTTCTTCAAAATGGAGCCAGTGTGTGTCTGTTGCACTATTTTTTACTTGGCAGTCCTGAAAAAAATTGGAGATGTTTGTTACTATCATATGAGCAACTTTGGTCTACAACTTTTTGAAGCTTAAGGTAGCTTACGTCAAAAAATTAAAAAAACGTTGTTAATTAAAATAGTCACTTTATAATTAAGAAAGATATTAAAACGTGCATTAAACCGTTGAAAATGGTTTTTAAATATCTATTTCACTTTCTTTGAGACCAATACTTTATACCACACAAAAAAAAAATACTCTGAAATCAAAAAATTTTTCTTAAAAAAAATTATTTTTTAAAATTTGCTCATTTGTTCTTATTTATATTGCACGTGGGGATAGCTTTTGAGTTGCCGCAACTTTTGATATATCGCTTATATCTGGCAAAATTCGCTAACTCAAGATATAGTCCTGTAAGTGCAGCTACCAATTTTGTGCACCCACCTGTGAAGCTTGCATTTACTTACACATGTGTGTATATTTGATTGGCAACTTTGCTTTTTGGAGTCTGCATATATTTGGGCAATACCCTAAAAAATAAGGAGTATATCTTTTCAGCTTTTAGTTTATTTATTTAAAAATAAAATCCAAATAAAAAATGGGCTTAAAAAGTAAAACATAAACATTGGCTCAACTAGGACTCGAACTCAGGCCGTTTTAGGAACCACAACGCTCTCCACTCGGCTAACCTCAAACTTTGTTGCCTGACGGCAAATTTTGAAGTAATTCTGCTTTTTGTTTCAGTGTCTCATGTCTTAATAAGAAGACTCACAAATGCATAATTTTACGAGTAACAAGAAAGGAAAGCTAACTTCGGGCGGAGCCGAAGTTGATATACCCTTGCCATTTTGATCGTTCAGTTAAATGGCGGCTATTGGATATAGTTGGCCGATCCCTATGAAATTTGGCAAATCAGATTATTTTGCCCAAAATGGAATCTGTACCAAGTCCCATCTTTCTAACTTAAAAAATAACAAAGTTTTGCCAATTCCGGTCGTTCTATGACAGCTATAGGATATAGTCGGCCGATCCTTATGAAATTTTTTAGATAAGATATTTTGGTCACATATAACATGTGTGGAAAGTCCCAACTTAAAAGTTATGGCATTTCCGATCAATCTGTTATATGGCAGCTATAGGATATAGTCGACCGATCTCGGCCTTTCCGACTTATGTTCTACCTTATGTACTTCCTACTTATGTAAGGAAAAGAAGGATGTGTGCAAAGTTTCAACTCGATAGCTTTAAAACTGAGAGACTAGTTTGTGTAGAAACCGACAGACAGACGGACAGACAGACGGACGGACGGACATGCTTATATCGACTCAGGAGGTGATCCTGATCAAGAATATATATACTTCATAGGGTCGGAGATGTCTCCTTGACTGCGTTGCACACTTTTGACCAAAATTATAATACCCTCTGCAAGGGTATAAAAACCTTCCATCTAATATATGTATACATATCTAATAAAATAAGATGCGTGCCGCCACCTAGCGCATTGCGCCTCAACTGGAAGGGTATATAAACTTCGGCTCCGCCCGAAGACAGCTTTCCTTTCTTGTTTTTATATGCAATTTTGTACACCTATATAGCATATTTTCGTCACAAAAATTGATATCAGATATTTTTGGTTCCACATGCCGGTTTGTCACCGGTATTTTACCTCGTCAAGAGGTTTTTTTAATTACTCTACATATAGCTGAAGAATTCAAAATTTTCTGTAGGCATCCGATCTGAATGAATTATATACCAATCCAAAGCTATTGTTTCAATTAGATCAATTAGAGCAATAAATTGGTTCGGTGGTGTTTGAAATTGTTATTTGTTACTTAAATAAAATAAACTTTTATTCCACAACTTTTTAAAATTAAGTTAATAATAAAAACTTTGATAATTAAAAAATGCATAAATGCATAATGAAGATATCAAAACGATTTACACCGTTGAAAATGTTTTTTTAAATATCTCTTTCACTTTTTTTGAGACGAAACGTCTTAATAGTAGACAAAAAAATACATACTGATAATACATTTTTTTTCAATATTGCCCCTGTCGATCATAGAAAATCCTTTAAAGAGAGAAAATCCTTTCAACTTTTACTTTATTTGAATAAATAAAATCGAAAGTTTGGCGGAGGAATTTTTAGAGGATTTATATATATTTTTATTCTGATTCCCATATTGACATGCAGTATTTTTAAACGCTCGATTTTTTTGAGATAGAGCTATCCGATTCGACACTTATCATAGCAAATCCAGTTTCTGTCAAAATTTACCACGCCCTTCAAATAAAAATCTTACCTATGCATTGCAATGCCTTCTTTATAACTACGAAACAAAATTCAGCCAAATCGGAAAAAATCTTACCTATGCATTGCAATGCCTTCTTTATAACTACGAAACAAAATTCAGCCAAATCGGAAATATTATTTAGTACTAGTCTTAAAATAAAAAAAAATATATATAATCGTACAAAAAAGTTTTAGAAAAGTTATTAAGATTTGGAGAAATTTGGGGAAAATTTTCTAAAAAAATGTTGGAAACAGTTTCAAGCATCTTTACAAACAGCAAGGTTGTGCCATTTCCGATCGTTCAGTTATATTGCAGTTATAGGTATAGTAGGCCGATCCTTATGAAATTTGACAGATCGAATTAAATTACCCAAAATGGAATCTGTACCAAGTCCCATCTTGCTAACTTAAAAAACACCAAAGTTATGCCAATTCCGTTCGTTCAGTTATATGGCAGCTATAGGATATAGTCTGCCGATCCTTATGAAATTTGGCAGATCGGATTAAATTACCCCGAAAAACAACAAAGTTATGCCAATTTCGCCCGTTCTATGACAGCTATAGGATAAGATATTTTGTCCAAATATCTTATGCCTTCTTTATAACATATATATGACACATAAATATGACACAACATGTCATATTTATATGACATGTTTGAAAAGTCCCAACCCTCTAACTTAAAAAACACCAAAGTTATGGCCGATCAAGTTATATGGCAGCTTCCGATCAAGTTATATGGCAGCTATGGGTCGACCGATCCCGTTATAATACCTGCAAGGAAAAGAGGGATGTGTGCAAAGTTTTAACTCGATAGCTCTAGAACTGAGAGACTAGTTTGCGTAGAAACCGACAAACAGACGGACATGCTTATATCGACTCAGGAGGTGATCCTGATCAACAATATATATACTTTATAGGGTCGGAGATGTCTCCTTCACTGCGTTGCACACTTTTGACCAAAATTATAATACCCTCTGCAAGGGTATAAAAATTTGTAACTTGCGTTTCGATAATTTGTTAAAGAATTCTACAATTTGTTTCAAATTTGCATTCCTTTTTTTTTGGAAGATAGAGGCGCGTGGCATTAATTTTAAATCAAATTAAATGTGAGTTCACAAAAATCGTACAGCTGAATATTGTAATCTGAAATCTAAGCGATGATATAACTATGATGCTGATCAAGAATATACATATACTCGATGGATCCAGAGATATTTCCTATTTCTTGTTACGTTTGCACGAATTATACAGAGGTTCTAATATCAAAAATTTCAAGACATCACATAGCGTGCCAATCATATGACAAATTTAATTCATCCCTTCTGTAAAATTAAAACAGTTTACATTGCAAAGTGTTAAAGTTTACATATAATTCTCTACCTATTTTTACGTGTATATGCATGTGTACACTTAACTTGCAAACAAATTTTTAGGCGCTGCAATATGAGGGAAAAGTTTACTTAAAGTCATTGTTACATCAGAGGCCAATTTGTGTGCACTAATTTAACCAAGGAGATGGAGTAAGTCCATAAAGCGATGACGCAGCGTGTCATCAGGGTAATTTGTACTTTTATTTCATTCTTCTTGGGATGTACATACCTCAAGTTATTGGAATATTAACGGCTTTGTTTCAGCTTTCGGTGACAGAAACGGTCGCTTGGGAATACGCATTCGACATCTATTCGGCATCTATTCGGCTCTAAGCTGGTGGTAGCAATTTTGTGGTTACAGGAATATTTTATATTTATCCATATTGACAGACAGCGTTCAAATAGTGCCAATGAATAAGAGCTTGAAAAATTGCATCGTCAATGTAATCTAACCGAATCTTTATTTTTTTCTGATAATGCAAATAGCTTGAAATCTTGGGGTGGGTTTTTACACTAAAAGTGTATGTTTGGATCTACATATAAATATATTTGCTGCTTACCAGAGAGCACACACAGTAATAAAAAGGTACACATTCCGAATTTGCAAAAATTTTATATTTTTTTTTTAAATATAAGCATACACAGTTGAACTTTTTTTTTTTTGCATCATAAAATAAAACTTGGTAAATTGGCCGACTTTCAGGTAATATTACACAAAACAATAAAGGAAAGATAACTTCGGACGAAGCCGAAGATGATATACCCTTGCAGTTAGGTAGCAGCTTATATCTACAAGTAAAAGCTTATATAATATCGTATTGTATATATTTGGGCGCATATCGTATCTATATCCTTACGAAAATTTCACTATCAAATAAATTTTCTATAAAAATGTTGAAAACAGCCACAAGCATCTTCAACAAGAAAGGAAAGCTAACTTCGGGCGGAGCCGAAGTTGATATACCCTTGCAGTTCAGTCGCAGTCCGATAGTTGGCGCCACGCATCTTATATTATTAGATATATGTATAGCGGATCGTATATAGTCGGCCGATCCTTATGAAAATTGGCAGATGAGATTGTTTTTCCCAAAATAGAATCTGCACAAATCCCATCTTTCTAACTTAAAAAACACCAAAGTTATGCCAATTTCGATCGTTCTATGGCAGCTATAGGATATAGTCGGCCGATCCTTATGAAATTTGGCAGATCGGATTAAATTACCCCGAAAAACAACAAAGTTATGCCAATTTCGCCCGTTCTATGACAGCTATAGGATAAGATATTTTGTCCAAATATCTTATGCCTTCTTTATAACATATATATGACACATAAATATGACACAACATGTCATATTTATATGACATGTTTGAAAAGTCCCAACCCTCTAACTTAAAAAACACCAAAGTTATGGCCGATCAAGTTATATGGCAGCTTCCGATCAAGTTATATGGCAGCTATGGGTCGACCGATCCCGTTATAATACCTGCAAGGAAAAGAGGGATGTGTGCAAAGTTTTAACTCGATAGCTCTAGAACTGAGAGACTAGTTTGCGTAGAAACCGACAAACAGACGGACATGCTTATATCGACTCAGGAGGTGATCCTGATCAACAATATATATACTTTATAGGGTCGGAGATGTCTCCTTCACTGCGTTGCACACTTTTGACCATAATTATAATACCCTCTGCAAGGGTATAAAAATAGCAAGGTTGTGCTATTTACGATCGTTCAGTCACATGGCACATATATGATATAGTCGGCCGATCCTCATGACTTTGGCAGTCTCATCTTTCCAACTTAAAAAAACATAAAAGTTATGGCATTTCCAATCAATCAGTTATGAAACAGCTATATACTATGTGTGTGAAGGATGTGTACAAAGTTTCAACTCGATAGTTTTAAAACTGAGAGACTATTTTGCGTAGCAACATACAGACGGACATGCTCATATCGAGTCGCGAGGTGATCCTGCCCAAAAATTTTTATACTTAATGGGGTCGGAGCTGTGTCCTTCACTGCTTTGAATTTTTTTTGCCCAAAATTATAACACCCTTTGCAAGGTTATAAAAATACCATCAATTTACATGGGAAAACCGATAAACGTTTTACAGGTCCCTAGCGAAAATATTTTAAAATTTTAATTTTTCATCCTTTTTGACAGAGCAAGTGATTTTAAAACGCCCCCTACCGCCCCCAAAACAATTGGAGTAGAACTAAGACTCATTAAATTTATATATTTAATCAGCATCACTAGATATTTATTACCATCTGAGTCGATATAAGCATGACCGCCTATCCATTGGTTCATCTGTATGTAAAAAATGTGTTGGTCAAATGTGTGCAACGCAGTGAACCCTTCAGCCGAAATACCAATATTCGTATCCACTATGGGTCTTATCCACAGTGTCTTAAAACTTTAAATAAGCTACCTACACATTATGCTTCCGACCGTGCTGCTCTGGAGCATACGGACACACAAATATTCATTTAAATGCGCAGGTGTCTAAATAGAATGAAGTGAAAAGAATTTGTGTGATAAAATATCGAGAAGGTACCGTAGAAAACAGTGACATCCACAACATGCAGTATGAATTCGACACACTCGTCGACGGGATAAGTATTTGCGGTTGGGGATTACAAAATTGTTTGGCCGCAAACAAAACATTTTTCCAACAATCACCGTTTCGAAAAACTCCACATCTCCACGCCTTTCATTTTATTGAATAAACCACACAGTACTCTGCCGGTGGTGGTGGGCTCTGAGAGTGTACTTCAAAAACTCCATTGTGTCGAATTTGTTTCGCGGTGTTAATGAGGTCTTGGATATATGCACATTTTAAATTTTATGGAAAATATAATAAAAAGTGTTAGAGCTCAAAACCTGCCTCAAGCTTTGCTGCTTTAAGTAAAATGGATTTATCAAATGTCCATTTAACAAGGGGATTGATCATTGGCACGTTAAAATAGATCTATCAAAATATAAGCAACCACTATATTCATGCAGCTGCTGGCATTTCTAAAAGATTTTAATCATCAACATAATCAGGCACTTAATCAATTAATGCATTCCATGGTCACAGATATTTATATAAACATGAATTTTAGAATGATTATTTTGAGACTCAATGAGTATTACATAATACCTTAAAACAAAACAAAAAAACAGGAGATGAAACAAAAAAAGGTAAACAAGTGATATTCAATTTAATAATAAAAATAAACAAATAAATAACTAAGTTTGACCAAGACGGATGGCTTCAAGTAAAAGGGAAGTTTAAGCAGTACAACAGTGGCTGTAAACGAAAAAACAAATAAGCAAAAACAACACACGCCCGAAAACCAACAATACAACTTAACCAACATATTCACAGCGACACGAGGCAAAAGGAAACGGAGCGCAAACAAAATAAAATAAAGGAATAAAACAATCAGGAAATTGTCCTTTGATCTTCTTCCTTCTTGCTATAAGCATACATACCCCCACTGCATAGGACTGGTTTACCTCTGCTTTTGATGATATAACCAAATAAACAAATAAAACCAAAAAATTTGTTCTGTCTTTTGATTTTGGTTATCAAATATATGGAATAAAATTAATTTGAAACAAGAAAGGGAAGCTAACTTCGGGCGGAGCCGAAGTTTATATACCCTTGCAGTTGAGTCGCAGTCCGCTAGGTGGCTACTCGCATCTCATATTATTAGATATATAGCGGATCGTATATAGTCGGCCGATCCTTCTGAAATTTGGCAAATCGGATTATTTTGTCCAAAATAGAATCTGTACCAAGTCCCATCTTTCTAACTAAAAAAACACCAAAGTTATGTCAATTCCGATCGTTCTATGACAGCTATAGGATATAGTCGGCCGATCCTTATGAAATTTTGTACATAAGATATTTTGGTCAAATATAACATGTGTGAAAAGTCTTAACTTAAAAAACACCAAAGTTATGGCATTTCCGATCAATCAGTTATATGGCAGCTATAGGATACAATCGACCGATCCCGGTCCCGTTCCGACTTATGTACTACCTGCAAGGAAAAGAAGGCTGTGTGCAAAGTTTCAACTCGATAGCTTTAAAACTGAGAGACTAGTTTACGTAGAAACCGACAGACAGACGGACAGACGGACAGACAGACAGACGGACATGCTCATATCGACTCACGAGTTGATCCTGCTCAAGAATATATAGGGACTTTATAGGGTCGGAGATGTCCCCTTCACTGCGTTGTACACTTTTGACCAAAATTATAATACCCTCTGCAAGGGTATAACAAGTTAGGTAGAAGCAGATAATAGACAATTGACCTTCTTTTTACCTATTATAATTAAATTAAATACCCAAAAAAATAATTTGGTTATAGCTGGGGATTTTTTTGCTATCAAGCTTCAGATAGGTACCTTTTTAAAAGTTTATGAGCGCTGCGAATAGGACAAAAATTTTTGCGTTGCCAAAAAGTGGGCAACGCAGTAAAGGAGATATCTCCGACCCTATTAAGTATATATATTCTTTATCAGGATCACCTCCCGAGTCGATATGAGCAAATATCTTATGTAAATTTCATAAGGATCTGCCGACAATATCCTATAGCTGTTATAGAACGATCGGAATTAGCATAGCTTTGGTGTTTTTTAAGTTCGAAAGATGGGACTTGGTACAGATTCCATTTTGGGCAAAGTAATTCGATTTGCCAAATTTCAAATGCCATATAACTGAACGATCGGAAATGGCACATTGCTATTTTTTCATGGGGCTGTTTCCAACATTTTTATTAGAAAATTGATTTGATAAGTAAGGGTTTATGGTCTAGCAGTTCCCCCACCCTGAGGCTTTGGTGAATCTTTCTATCCCTTTGGGATCTATTTCTGACATCATTGAGATGTTATTGAGGAACTTTTACCCAGGTGCTGATGAAGACTACAGGGCTGGGCAGTGGCATAGAAGATGCTCAACAGTTTCTTCCTCTTCTGGCAGTAGTTGTTGTGGGGTAAATTCATTCTCTTAGCATTTGTTCCCACTAGCCAACTTTAGCATGTGTTCCCACTAGCCGGGTTCTATTCATCCTAAGTAGTTGTGATGTTCTTTTTTAGAGATTTTAGGCCAGAGTTGTTGGTCTAGCCGACAGTTGGGGACGGTATCCCAGCTGAGCTGGATTTCTTTCTTGTTGGTTTCCCTAAGTTTGATCTTTTATGAGGCTATTGGTACACCCGTACCCTCAGGTATCTTCCCTGGACCGGTGTGGTGGTGCCTATACGCGCCAATTCGTCTGGTATGCAATTGCTGGTGATGTGCCTATCACCTGGGATTCGATATACATATATATTATACTATAAGTTATACTTAACTGCAAAGGTATATCAATTTCGGCTCAGCCGGAAGTTAGCTTTCCTTGATTTTCTTGTTGTTTTCTATTTCAATAAATATGCACTATTTTTGAATTTTTTTAACTTGTGAAAATAAAACAAATTGTTGTGTAATACTTTCTAAGAACAAAAGGAAAAAAATCCCACAGCTTTAACGGCTTTTGAAAATTTATAGAATCAACTGGTATCATTGTGTTGAATAGTAATGTCTTTTCTAATGATATTTACAATCAAAATTAGTCTTTCAAACATCAAAAATCATCGGATTATAAGATTTTAAATGATTGACTTTTGAAAACTATGTTTGTATGTATGTACATACATAAATAAGACTCTCGTGTATTCTTCAGAAAAAGTTTTAAAATAACAAAGAAAGGAAAGCTAACTTCGGGCGAAGCCGAAGTTTATATACCCTTGCAGTTAAGTTAAGTTTTAGCATACATTATATACATATATACTAGATGCAGAGAAAAGTAACCTCCTCGGGAATGAAAACATTTTTTTTTCTTAAATGTTTTTTATTTTATTCAATGTAGTCCCCTTTTAGCTCGATACACTTATTCAAGCGATTTTCCAACTTCTTGATCTCATCCAAATAGTAATTTTTCGGAAGGTCTGCAAAATACTCTTCCGCGGCGTCGATGACTTTCTCGCGTGAGCTGATTAATGAAACACTGCTCCAATAGTGCAGAGTTATACTCGCTGTTTCTGGTTTTTCCTTTTTCGATGTAGTCCACGAAGAGTTATTAATCGCCGCCAAAAGTCCGCCGGATTCCGCCTTAGTGAGTCCACACACTCTTTCGAACTGCTCTCGCGTTTGAGTTTTTGGTCCGGAGTGATCATGCGCGGCACCCAGCGGCAGGATAACTTTTTCAGATGCAAAATCTCGCTAAAAATATGGCGTGTGCGCTCAGTACTGATCTTTGTGGCATCTGCTAACTTTCTTTTTGCTATTAGCCAATACCATTTCATGTATTTTTTTGGCATTGTCCTCTGTAACCGCATCGGAAGGCCTGCCGCTGCGGACTTCATCGGTAGTGGAGTCGCGGCCACCACAAAACTCTCGAAACCAATTTTTCACGGTGTAATTTGACGGAGCATTCGCCCCATAATATTTATCCAATTTTCCTTTTGTTTCCTTCGCCGTTTTTACCTTCCGGCGGGGGAAAAAACAAAAAAAATTATGTTTTATAAGAGGACGAAAATCGTTTTTGTTCAACATGATGCCAAACACGTCAACAACAATCAGCTGCCAAAACAAAACTAAGGGCAGTATCGCACTGAAATTTGGTATTCTTGCCTAAATATGAAAGCACCGTATGGAACCATAACCTTCTTTGCAGTAGAAGCGCTTTCTGGCGGTTAAGGAGGTTATTTTTCAAAACACCCACCCGCCACCAGATCGTATATTGTTGGCCGATCCTTATGAGCATTTCACCATCGAATCAATTTTCGAATAAAAATGTTGGCCCCACGCATCTTTAAAAATAGCAAGGTTGTGCCACTTCCGATCGTTCACTTATATGACAGCTATAAGATATAGTCTGCTTAATGAAATAGTCGATCCTAATGGAATTTGGCAAGGTTATAATAAACTGATTATAAAATCTTGATATCATTATTATCTACTAAAATTTCTAATATACTTGGTGAATCCATTAGCTTGTCGAAATTATGGGTTACAATTATACCCTTGCAGAGGGTATTATAGTTTCTGAGTCTCCTGAGTCGATATAAGCATGTCCGTCTGTCCATCTGTCCGTCTGTCCGTTTCTACGCAATCTTGTCTCTTAGTTTTAAAGCTATCGAGTTGAAACTTTGCTCACATCCTTCTTTTGTTTGCAGGCAGTATATACGTCGGAGCGGCCGGGATCGGTCGACTATATCCTATAGCTGCCATGTACATAACTGCTATGATTGATCGGAAATACCATAACTTTGGTATTTTTTAAGTCACAGGGTTGGTATATTTGGCTAATATCTTATCTACAAAAGGATCGGCCGACTATAGCCTATAGCTGTCATAGAACAATTTTTTTGCACCAATTTTGCCGCCCCTTAGTCTTGGCGCTCGGGACTCGATTTGTCCGAGAACTGATTACGAAATGTGTACATGTATGTAGTCATATAAGTTACACGAAATTGTTCATATATAATATATATGCCTATTATTTTTATAAGCGTTTTTTAATGTGTTATGCAAACATTTTACGCGACATGTACATACATACATATATTACCTAGGATTTTCGTAGATACACACATATATTCATAACTATGCGTTTAAGCCAGCGCACATGAGCGAAAATGTTGTTAAACAATCGGCACTGATATATTTGTATACATACATATGTATGTATATATTTAATGTACATATGTATATAAACTTGGATACATATTTACATATGTATATCGCCTATGCTCTAGTCACTTTTTCTTCTACACGTTGGCTGTTTTTCGTTATTCGTCGACCAACCAAAACGCCATGCGCCAACTACAATATAAAATAATTGACAAGACAATTGGCCGAAGCAAGCGGAACAGTAACGCAACCACCAATACATTGAAGTGAATGTTCATTTGGGGGAGGAGCTTGCCGATTGTGTACGACTCCCACATAAAGTATGTTCATACCATGAACTTCATTCACATTTATGTAAAAGTATTGTTCTTGACAATAGGCGTTTCTTTCAACATTCCTTCTAGCTATTGAATTTTGAGTCAAGGAGAAACAACCAGATTTTTGTTACTCTCAGTATGAGCATCACAGCCACCATCAAATGCTAGATAGGGACAAATATATAAAAACGCTGATGGACAAATGGTGACATGAATTGGGGGTTGAGTGAGAAAGTGATATAAGGTAAGAGAAGAGAGAGTAATTGTAATACAAAGAGAGAGAGGGAGAGCGAGCGCGTATTCTTGTTCACAACAATTGAATCCACGCCCACAATCATACAGGGAAATTCCCAGCCAACCACTCCTAAACATTGTTTTTATATTCTTTTAAATATGGGGAGTAGCTTATGGGAAAACTGCGCGTTGTTCAAATGAGAAAGTCATTTCAGTAAAAAGAGCCGAAGAGAAGCAAAAAAGAGAACAAATGTGAGGGCACTTTTCCTAACACTTCAGCTCTTAAATAATCTCGGACGAATTATTGTTAAATTCTGGAATCTCCCGTTGACGACAGCTCCAGCAGTCAGTATTTCGTGGAATTTTGTGATGACTCGACGGGAAAAACATATTGGGCGGAAAGGTGTAGGTTACCGAATGAAATCGCAAGTTATATGAACAGTGGCCATTTGGCTAAAGTGGTCGTTCGGGAAATCAAAAATTTGTAATCAAGAAATCAGAATTACATAGATGCCAACAGTTGCATACATACTTATACATATATATACATATGTACATACATAAATACGTTGTACATATCAGGGTATAATTTCGGTCCGCTTATTTTTGTAAGAAAGTCACGATTTTATTAAACACTCTAGTCATATGCAAATTAATGTAATGGCACAACTATTGACGATGCGCGAGGTGAGCCACATGATAAAAACTCATTAAAAAGTTGTTTAGTGGAATATTGTTCAAAAATGTACATATAAAAATGTACATGTATATACATGCATACATACATACAAATTTATTTGTGAATATTAAAATTAGCTTGAAGTGTAGATCAATGTACATATGTTTAAATGTTAAAGGATGATAAACTGACGAAAAGGCATTCCACTGATATTTCCAAAATCTATCTATCCATATGTATCATAAATACATATATACAATATGTACATGTATTTATTAAGCAAAAATTGTTGAAGTCGTCCATTTTTCTTTTAACTGATAATCTTTATTATTTAAAAACATATTTCAATACAATTGATTTTAGAAACTACACGTTGTATTAAAGTTTTCATTTCAAACATAGTGCCATACAGACTGATGTTTTATACCTTTGTAGAGGGTATTGGAATGCAATGAAGGAGACATCTCCGGCCCAATAAAGTAATATATGTACATTCCTACATACATATATTCTTGATCAGGATCGCCTCTTGAGCCAATATAAGCATGTGCGTCTGTCCGTCCGTGACGAACCCGCATGCCAAGTCAAAAATATCTTATATCAATTTTGGTGACGAAAAGATGACTATATAAATACGTGTTCCAAATTGCACATAAAAAATATTCTTACCCGACACGTGCCAGATTTTTTGTTTGTTTTGATATTTCTTGCACGTGCCGAATAAGAATATTATTTAAATTTTTAAATATATCATTTTTTTCTATATATGTCTAGATCGTAATTTGTTTTAAAAGGGACACATAATATATAGAAGATTAAAGTAACCCTCCTCTGGACACCGGATTGACGCAGTCAGCAATACTTTAAATGTAAGCATTATCACCAAAATTCTTTTTTTTTAAGGAAGCGGAATAATTAAAAACCTTTACAAAGATGTAAAGTATATTAGCTTCAGTGGTTCTGAAGTAATATGTTTTTTTAATTTACTAAGATATTTTGGATTGGAAGATAAGGATTTTGGTACGTTAGTTTACAAATTTTAATATAAAATTGCCAAAATTGCGTTAAAAAATTTAAAATTTGTACTTAGTTGTGGGAAATCAAATTGTTCAAACAAATAAACAGATAAACGGTCAATCCTTATGTAAGTTCGTTCCTTCGATCGTTTTCTTATGTACATACATATATGGCAGGTCGACCGACATTTTAATTCGATAGCTTTAAAACTAAGACTACAGGCCGCAGACAGACTGATAGACTTGCCTATATCGACTTAGGGGGTTATCCTGATCCATGATATACATATGTATATACATGTATATAGTATAAAGGGTCCACTGCGTTGCACAATTTTGACCAAAATGAAGTTATTTTTAAACTTTCAAAGTGTAGTCTCCGTAACAAATTTTTTTTTGGCGTGTCAAAATTTTATCACAAACTTTATATGCGTGGGTATCATAGGAGTCTAAGTATGAAATCTGATAGCTTTATTTCAAATAGTATCTGAAATTCTCTCATTATAAATACTGCAAGCCAATATGGAAATCAGATAAAAATTAAAAATATATACAAACAAATATTGCTCCGCCAAACTTACTATTTTATTTAATCAAATAACTTTAAGTTGAAAAGATATACTGTATAGTTTATAGCACAGTTTATAGTTTATTGCACATATATTGCACACATATAGGCATTTCCAGAAATCCACTCAACCAGGGGCGAAAAAAAGAACATTGAATATCATAGAATTTTTCGACCGACTATATGCTATAGCTATCATAAAACGATCGGAATTGGCATGACTTTAGTTTTTTTTCAGTTAAAATTTGGGATTTGGTACAGATTCCATTTGGGGCAAAGTAATCCGATTTGCAAAATTTCATAAGAATCGGCCGACTATATCTTAAAGCTGCACAACCTTGCAATTTTGTTAAAGATGCATGAGGCTGTTTCTAATATTTTTATTAGAAAAATTGCTGTACCCTGCCACGCTTCTCTGTGGCGTTTTCTGGTTGGACTTTGTGTGCCATGGTTCATCCATCCCAAACAATGAGTTTACATGCTCGCAGTACTTTTCCCATACCTGATGCTGAATTATGTCTCGCTTGCTGTTGTTGTGTTAGATGTGCACGAACTCGTTGCATTCTAAGCCTATCTCCTACATTGTCACTCACTAAAGAACGCAATTCTGACAGCAATACGACTATTTTTATACCCTTGCAGAGGGTATTATAATTTTGGTCAAAAGTGTGCAACGCATAGAAGGAGACATCTCCGACCCTATAAAGTATATATATTCTTGATCAGGATCACCTCCTGAGTCGATATGAGCATGTCCGTCTGTCCGTCTGTCCGTCTGTCCGTCTGTCCGTCTGTCTGTCTGTCGGTTTCTACGCAAACTAGTCTCTCAGTTTTGGAGCTATCGAGTTGAAACTTTGCACACACCCTTCTTTCCTTTGCAGGTAGTATATAAGTCGGAACGGCCGGGATCGGTCGACTATATCCTATAGCTGCCATATAACTGATTGATCGGAAATGCCATANTTAATGTTCGTAGCACAGATTAAAACGTGCTTCAGACTAAGCAGAGTGTAACTGAATTAGCTTGTAAATATAAATAAATTGTTCAAAATTTGCGAGCCTAAAAATGCGAAAATTATCTGAAGATATTGAAAATAATGTAGTTAGCCTGACCGAAAATGGTTGTACATCACGTGTAATTTCTAAAAGGCTTGGTATAAGCCAATCGGCGGTAATCGCTGTTCAGAAGAGACGGAATGTGACTCCCAAAGCGCAAGTCGCAGGTCGCAAGAAATTATTGAAGGAGTCAGATGCTCGACTAATGATGTCGGAAATGAGGAAGAACAAGCTTCTAACTCCAAAGGGTGCTTCCTTGGCTATAAACAAGAATGTTAGCGAATGGACAGCTAGAAGAGCGCTGCGAGACATTGGGTATATTGCAAGTGTGAAAAAAATCAAACCTGCATTATCCGTTAAAAATGTTAAAGCGCGATTGAAATTTGCAAGGGCACACAAAAATTGGACTGTGGGCGATTGGAAACGAGTTGTCTGGTCTGACGAGTCCAAATTTAACCGATTTCAGTCCGACGGAAAGCAATATTGCTGGCGCAGACCCGGAGATCGTATCCAAAGACACCATGTAAAACAAACTGTTAAACATGGTGGTGGAGGTATTATGGTTTAAGGATGCTTCACGTGGTGGCATGTTGGCCCTCTACAGTTAATAGAAGGTATTATGCGGAAAGAGGACTACCTACAAATATTGCAAACCAATCTTCCCAATTTTATTGAAAAATGTGCTTATCCCGAAAAAGAAATTGTTTTTCAACAAGATGGGGATCCGAAGCACACGGCCAAAATTGTTAAGGAATGGATTGAAAAGCAACCTTTTAAGTTAATGGAATGGCCAGCACAAAGTCCCGACCTCAATCCGATTGAAAATCTTTGGTCAATCGTGAAAAGACGGCTCGGGCAATACGAAGCAGCTCCATCAAACATGGGCATCCTTTGGGAGCGTGTTGAAGCTGAATGGAGACGTATTCCCAAAGATATAATTGAAAATTTGGTAGAGAGCATGCCTAACCGTGTACAGGAAGTTATCTCAAATAAAGGTCTTTGGACAAAATATTAATATTAATTTAATAATTACAACATCTGGAAACGTGCAAAATTGAGTTTATGCGGGTTTTTTTCGTTTTTTTTGTTATTCTCCTAGAATTTATCTCTGCCATGATTGTTTTTGCTTAAAATTTATTAAGAATAAAATAATGAATATAAAACAAAAAAAATTTTGGGATTATTTTGTGTGGTTATGATTTTGTGGGTGACGAAAGTCTGAGTTCTGAACATGCACTCAATTTTGCTCGCCACTGTATATAATCTTAACTGAAGTTAGCTAAAATTAAGTTTCTCGAAGCCGATAAACTTATTTTGTGACTATGCAATTTTGTCGCGTTCGCGATTCACTTTTGTTGAGTTTGGGAACGTGATATTAGATCCTCCAACGTGCACGCGAATTTGAACTTCATGCAGCGGTAATAAATTACAAATTGACTCTCCATTTTATTTAGAAAACGTTTGTATGGGAAATAGAAAAATGCTGTTTGAGAATTTTCCCGGAAATTATTCGAATTTTTCTCACCTAGACCTCCACGAATAATTCAAGACCAAGATACTAACGAACAGCAATTCATTTCTATATATATATAGATTGATTCGATGGTGATATAATAATATAAGCAGCTACTTAAATGCAAGGGTGTATCAACTTCGGCTTCGCCCGAACATTTTATATTAAATTATTTCGCATGGAACACATTTGATGTGTTTCCAGTCTTTATACCAAATTTCTTTAGGTAAGGTAAGGTGATTAATATAAGGATGACAATTAAAAACAGAAATAAATTTGTTCAGTTTAAAGTTAATTAACAGATAAGTGGACATGAACATTTTTGTACCGTTCGCGATGTACAATTAAATTTCGTAGCTTTTTAAAAATTTTATGCCAAAAAGACTTCTATGGTATTTTCGATCAATCAGTTATATGGCAGCTATAAGATATAGTCGACCGATCCCAGCCGTTCTGACTTATGTACTGCCTACAAACAAAACAAGGAAGGGTGCAAAGTTTCAACTCGATTGTTCTAAAACTGAGAGACTAGTTTGCGTAGAAACAGACAGACAGACGGACATGCTCATATTGACTCAGGAGGTGATCCTGATCAAGAATATATATACTTTATAGGGTCGGAGATGTCTCCTTCACTGCGTTGCACACTTTTGACCAAAATTGTAATACCCTCTGCAAGGGTATAAAAAAAGCAAAAAGCGTCTATCTTCAATAGCACCAAAGTGTGATATCCGATCGTTTAGTTATATAGCAGATGAATTTAGGCAGATCGGATAAGATGGCCCAAAATAGATTTCATAGAATGTCCTTTTTTTTAACTTTCAAAATACCAAAGTTGATTCATTTCCGATCAATCGGTCCGACTATATCCTATTCGCGCGGTTCCCACTGCATATGTACAGCCAACCTCCCGTTCAACCGACCGAGGGACGCTGCCGCGTAACGTACGGCTCGAATCGCGGGAATAGATCCGAGATAGTTAAGCGAAGAATAGAGAAAGATATCACGAGGAAGAGTGTTGCACAGATTTAAACGATTAACGATATAAGATTGTTATACCCTTGCAGAGGGTATTATAATTTTGGTCAAAAGTGTGCAACGCAGTGAAGGAGACATCTCCGACCCTATAAATTATATATATTCTTGATCAGGATCACCTCCTGAGTCGATATAAGCATGTCCGTCTGTCCGTCTGTCCGTCGGTCCGTCTGTCCGTCTGTCTGTCGGTTTCTACGCAAACTAGTCTCTCAGTTTTAAAGCTAGTTGAAACTTTGCACATATCCTTCTTTTCCTTGCAGGTAGTACATAAGTCGGAAAGGCCGGGATCGGCCGACTATATCCTATAGCTGCCATATAACTGATTGATCGGAAATGCCATAACTTCGTTGTTTTATAAGATAGAGGGTTGGGACTTTCCACACATGTTATACTTGACTAACATATCTTATGTACAAAATTTCATAAGGATCGGCCGACTATATCCTATAGCTGTGATACAACGATCGGAATTGGCATAACTTTGGTGTTTTTTAAGTTAGAAAGATGGGACTTGGTACAGATTCTATTTTGGACAAAATAATCTGATTTGCCAAGTTTCATAAGGATCGGCTGACTATATACGATCTGCTACATATCCAATAATATAAGATGCGTGGCGCCACCTAGCGGACTGTGACTCAACTGCAAGGGTATATAAACTTCGGCTCCGCCCGAAGTTAGCTTTCCTTTCTTGTTAGTAGAGCAAATTGACAAGATGTGGTTGGGACCATTGTAGTCCGAACATAATACCCTGAACGGATCGTGTTGGGCATATGCGGAACTACAATGGCTGAAGAGTAGAGGACGAAAGTTTCTGGTCCTTCTTTGCGCGGTTCCCACTGCATACGTACAGCCCACCTCCCGTCCGACCGAGGGACGCTGCCGCGTAACGTACGGCTCGAATCGCGGGAATAGATCCGAGATAGATAAGCGAGGATTAGGAGAAAGATATTACGAGGAAGGGTGTTGCATAGATAAGGCGGTTAATATAAGCGATTTAAGATTGTTAGTAGAGCAAAGTGATAAGATGTGGTAGAGACCATTGTAGTCCGAACATAATACCCTGAACGGATCGTGTTGGGCATATGTCGAACTACAATGGCTGAGGAGTAGAGGACGAAAGTTTCTGGTCCTTCTACTAGGAATGTTTTAAAAAAAATTTAAACGTGTTAGTAAATGCTGGCTGTCTATATTTCCATAAATAAGATTATATAGAAACATGACACCCAGCATCGTTCTACGATTTGTTAATGTTGGTAAGTTGATTAGTAAAAGTCTACTATGATAAGAGGGGAGGTAAAGATTTGCATCCCAATTAAGTCCCCTAAGAGCAAAAGTAAGGAAGTTTTTTTGTACAGATTCAATGTGATCTTGGTGTACTCCATATTGAGGACTCCAGACACACGATCCATACTCAAGAATCGGACGGACCAGTGATGTATATAACGTTGTAGTTATGTACGGGTCATTAAATTCTTTTGACCATCTTTTAATAAAACCAAGCACACCCATAGCTTTATTAACCATGGTAGATACATGGTCGGTAAATTTAAGTTTCAAATCTAATAGGACACCTAGATCGTTAATCTGAGTTAATCGTTCTAAGGCGTTACCATAGAGAAAGTACATAGCCTGGTGAGGACAAGATCGGTAAAAAGACATAAGTTTACATTTCGATCCAATAAGCTTTAGATTATTTGCTAAACACCAATTTTGAAGTTTATCCAAATCGGATTGAAGTCTAGACTGGGCGCTAGTGAATTTATACTGAAGGCATAGCTTAACCTCATCAGCGTACATAAGTACAAGTGAATTAGTTAAGGCAAGGGGCAAGTCGTTAATAAACAGTGTAAATAGCAGGGGTCCAAGATGGCTTCTTTGGGGCACCCCCGATGTGGCGCAGACTAAACGCGAGGTAACATCTTTAAAGAAAACCCGTTGGGTTCTCCCAGATAAGTAGCTCGAAATCCAGATAAGAAGATCAGTTGGGAATCCCAAAAGACTGAGTTTACTTATAACAAGCGAATGGTTTACAGAGTCAAATGCTTTACTGAAGTCAGTGTAAATGACGTCTGTTTGTAAGCCATTCCGGAAGCCATCCGTGATAAAAGATGTTAGCTCCAATAAGTTGTTAGTGGTGGAGCGGCGCTTCATGAAGCCATGCTGGCACGGAGTTATTATTGAACTACATAGGTGTTGCAAATGTGAAGTGACAAGTTTTTCAAAAATCTTTGGGATTGCTGACAATTTAGAGATGCCTCTATAATTTGCAGCGTCGGATTTTTTTCCCACATAAGGAGAAAGATCGAAGTTTCCATCGATAAATTAAAGAGTTTAACGAGCGGTTTGCACAGAGCCTCGGCGAAGTTCTTCAGAACACAGCCTGGTACTCCATCAGAGCCTGGCAACGGGCTTGACCTTAAGAAGATCCGATAACACACCACTTTGATCGAAATATGGGCGAAATATAGTATCCTATAGTTACTGATATATCCTATAGTATAACTGATTGATCGGAAATGCAAAAACTTTTGTTTATTGTAAGTTAGAGTGTTGGGAGTATCCACACATTATATTTGGCCAAAATATCTATATCTATAATCGGCCTATCCTTATAAAATTTTGTAGATAAAATATTTCCCAATAATCCTATAGCTGTCATAGAATGGTCGCAATTGGGACAACTTTGTTGTTTTTTAAGCTAGATAGATGAAACTTTTTTGGACCACCATTTTGGACAACCAAAGCCGATATTCCAAATTTAGTTTTGGAATTCGGATACCTTTTTGGGAAACCTAATCCGATCTGCCGAATTTTATAACGTTCGCCCGACCGTATCCTATAGCTGTTATGTATCTGAACAGTATTTTTAAAGATTCTATGGGTTGTTTAAAAAAAATTTATATTAGAAAATTTATTCGATGGTGACATCATCATAAGGATCGGCCAACTATATACGATTCGATATATAATTATAATAGTATAAGCTGCTACCTAACTGCATGGGTATATCAACATATTTCATATTTCAATAGGAAATCCATAAAATTTATCTAATTTTAAAATATTTTATATTTACTTATAAAACATTTTGAAACATTTCTTCAGTGTGCCACAGTCCATCGGTGACTTTCCACCGGCGTGCCAATCCTTGAAAGCAATGCGCCGTTCCTCAAAGCTGTCGCTGCCTCCGTAACCCACCGCGCTTTGCGGCGAGTGCATTGTTGGGACGTTTGCGCCGCCACTCCAGATCGCCGCTTTTCTTGATGGGTCTGCGGCCCAGCGGTTGTCTGAGCCGAAGTGTCGAGCAACCTGCTGGGCTAGCTGAGGAGTCCTGTGCTGCTGCATGGTTCAGGTTTAGCTGAAGAACTAAAATTCCTTGCTCTCTGCCACCTCCTGCTTCGCAATAGCGGTGATGCCTTCCGCAGTGGCCAGAGCGTCGACTCCGAGTATGCTCGTACCGCAGCCATTTCCTCCTGGGGGAGCGATGGGAGTTATAGCGTTGCTGCTCGGGGGCCAGAGCCCCTTTTATGGGTGAAACGCCATAGCAGAGGTGATGGCCTGCTCCAAGACCATCATTACCTCATAGCAGGCCAGCGTTTTCCAGAATTCTCCTAAACACGCGATATTACTTCGCTTCGTAGTAATGGTGGAATCGATGCTTTCATTGGCCCTTCTGCGTTTTTAACTATCAGCTGTTTTGTCGATCAGCTGCAACGTTTGTTTGGCTGCTAGGTGTTGCCGTTTTAGCGTTTTTCCCACCAGATGAGTTTTGAGATTTGCGATTGCTAGATTAATTGTAAAAATGCGGAAAGATGCAAATTTTGCTAAATTAACATTTTTTATGTTTAAAAATATATTTTTTATAAATTTCCAGTCTTTGAAACTTTTATAGCACTAAAGCATTATCGTAATTTGTCGGTATTAATTCTTAGAACTCTTTGCTTGTGGTTTGAGATCATTGGAAAAAACAGAATTGGAGTAAAAATTAGGTTCACATAATTCTGCTCTATTTTCTCGTTTCATTTAAGTCGCAGCGCGCATTATTTTTACAGCTTAATAATAACGGAGCTAAGAAATACAATATATCAAGGAATCAGAACAACTTTCCTGCATTCTTATTCAAGACATTTAATTAACAAAAACAATTTCTTTGTATTCCAAATAATATAGGTATTATAAAAAAATTACACATCGTTTTTTGTTCTAATTTAAATAAATTAGAAAAATCTTATGAAATTCGGCAAATCAGATTATTTTGTCCAAAATAGAACCTGTATCAAGTCCCATCTTTCTAACTAAAAAACAACAAAGTTATGCCAATTCCGATCCTCGGCCGATCCTTATGAAATTTTGTACATTAGATATGTTGAGCTATCAGCGTTTTGATGGCGGCGAATTATTAAGACGAGGTTCAATTTATTTATTCAATTTATTGAGAGCTAAATCCGCGAAATAAAACAAAATAAAACAAAATAGCGACCCGTTAATAGCAACTCCAAAAATATGCAAGAAGAAGAAGCGCGTGCGCTACAAATGATAACAAAGTGCATGCGAATCTGGGAGACAAAAGAGAAGATTAAATGCACCTGCAGCTAAACAAATTATCAATATTCTAATTAGCTTATCTGGTGGCTGATTAGCCCAACAACATATTTTGGCTAAATATAAATTTTTGAAAATCCCAACCCTCTAACTTAAAAAACACCAAAGTTTCCGATCAGTTATATGGCAGCTATAGGATATAGTCGACCGATCCCGGCCGTTCCGACATATATACTGCCTCCAAACAAAAGAAGGATGTGTGCAAAGTTTCATTATAAAACTGAGAGACTAGTTTGCGTAAAAACAGACAGAGAGACGGACATGCTCATATCGACTCAGGAGGTGATCCTGATCAGGAATATATATAGGGTCGGAGATAGACATCTAACTGCATCTCACCTTCACTGCGTTGCACACTTTTGACCAAAATTATATACCCTCTGCAAGGTATACCCTCGTGTAAAATCATTACCAAAACAAATAACATTGACATGCCTTCTTTTTTCTACTATTTAATAACTTATAAAAAAAAACTGTGTTTATTTATATTTTTGTAGAAATTGTAAACCAATTTATGTATTTAAATATCCTTATCACTTCGAGTGTGCAGTGGCATATTTGGAGGTAAATTAATAAATTTGTTACATTTTCTTCCAAACATAGTTCTGCTCGGCAGATCACTCAATAAAGATTCTTATCTCTATCTCTATTCATGCACTTTTCGTAAGTCTCAATAACACAGTGCAACAGTGATTCTGAACTTTTAAAGTGACATAGTAGGAATTGTTTATGATCTTGATTTATTGTTAAAAAAACGGTTTTCGGGACTTTTTTGCGCCTAAAAATTCCTGAACGCGTTTTTTTAAACCGATTTTAAAAATTGCCGCTGTTCCTTTCTTCTTTTTCCTTACACGAGACCTTTTCTTATATACCACCTTCGTCCATATCGCCTACATACTGGCAACACTTATCCGGTATTTCATTCGTTTATAATCTTCTGTGTGATTGTGATCAGCTGGTAGCTCTAGCTGACTTTAAAATTCCAGACCTCATGTGGTCTAACGTTTGTAATTCAGCGTCTTTATTGCTTAACACACACCGAAAAAATAAAAACAAAAAATAATCACTATTTGTGATTTTTATTATTTTTTTCGCTCAAAAATATCACACAAGTATCTTTTCCTCCTCTGCTTACGTTTGAAAATTCAATGAACGATCTGTTTCGATCCTTACACTTATAATACTCAATCAACAAACCTTATATTTTTTTCCATCCTTTGATAAAAGTGTTTTATTATCCGTTTTAAGCCCCGATGAAGATAGTGTTCGCCAAAATACGCCTAGGACCTATGCAATCCTCACCTTAAACCCTTTAATCCGACTCTGCCAATTATAGAGGCATTTATAAATTGTTGGCTCTACCAAAGCCTTTTAAAAAATTTATCACTTCACATTTACTAACTTTGTTGTTCAATAATATCACCTACCAATATTGCTTCATGAAGCTTCGTTCCACCACTACCAAATTTTTGGAGCTAATATATTTTGTCCCGAATGGTTTGCTGAACGGCTTACAAACAGACGTCATTTACACTGACTACATTTAAGCATTTGACTCTGTTAACCAATCGCTTCTTATTATAAAACTCAGTCTTTTGGGGATTCCTAACTGATCTCCTTCTCTGCATTTACCTATTTGGAAGAACCCAACGTGTCTTCTTTAGAGATGTTACCTCGCGTTTATTCCGCATCACATCTGGTGTACCCCAAGGAAACCATCTTGGACCCTTATTTTTACATTATTCATTAACGATTTGCCCCTTGCCCTTAAGTATGTATAGATTCACTAGTGCCAAATCTAGAGTTCAAATTAGAGGAATTAGGATAAAATTAGCGTTTAGTAAATAACCTAAAGCTTAATGGATCGAAATGTACACTTATGTCATTTTATCGATCTAGCCCTCACCAGGCTGAGTAGTTTCTCGAAGGGTATGCCTTGGAACGATTAAGTCAGGTTAACAATTTGGGCGTCCTATTAGATTTTAAACTTAAATTTACCGATTATACCGACTCAATACGGAATACTCCGAGATCTCATAGAATCTGTCCAAAAAGCTTCCTAGTTTTCGCCCTTAGAATCTTCATTCTTTTTTCCATATTAGACTTCTATTAATCAACTTACCATTACTTAAAGACGGTAAAACGATGCTGGGTGTCGTGTTTCTATAATGGAAATCTAGACAGCCAGAATTTACTAACACGCTTACATTGTAACGTTCCCAGAAGGAAGAACTAGAAACTTTCGTTCTCTACTCCTTAGCCATTGTAGTTCGACATATGCCCAACACGATCCCTTTTGGGTATTATGTTTGGACTTCAATGGCCTCTAGCACATCTTGACCCTTTGCTCTACTTATAACCTAAAATCTTTTTTATAAAAGCCTATAGATACGTCATTGAAAACGGCTCTTACTCAAAAATTGCTGAGCGTAGTCACAAGGTTCTGGATCTGGAATGCCTTTACCTAAATTCATGCTAGAGCTAATGTAAGAGCCTTATTGGATCTTGTTATGGAAAGTTGGTCTGAATACATGGTTATTTCAGAGACGTCCCAAGTTGTGGCACCCCCTAATAATTATACAAGTGTTTGGAATAAGAAGGATATATTATATCTGGCTACAGTATCCCGAGGAAGATGCGGATCACCCCAAACAAGCGCATTGTGGGACAAGCAATTTTATTTTTTTTCGTTGTGCCGTCCAGTAGGAGGCTAAAGTAAGGAGGCACTTGCATCAGGACCCTGCCTGTAACTTATCATTCGTATCCTTATCTACTCTCTTTAAACAAAAATTGGAAGTCTGAAAATGTAACGTTTAAATTTACCATAATTTTCTTTTCAACTTGCTTCAATAACTGGTACCTTTTTTGTTTCTCTTATATAGCACATTTTAGATTTAGTGTCATTTCAGCAGTCAAGGAGATTGAATCATAAACGTTTTTTCATTAGTTTAATCATTTTGTGCAACGTCACTAAGTCACAAAGAACCGATCCAAATACAAAGCTATATTGATTGTGACCATTCTGTAGCTAATATTGCGAAAAAAAACTAGAAGAAGCAGAAAAGTCGAATACAATTTTATCAACAACAAATTAAACTATGGAAAAAATATAAAAGGTCGCAAAAGTAATGTCCTTAGCGGCACAGATTCTGCGGGAAGCCTCAAATTCTCATGACTCTGTGAGCAAGATAAGGGAAAAGGCAGGTGTTGACGCGAGCAAAACTACTGTTTGGCGAGTTATTTTGAAAGCAAAACATCTTAAGCGTTTGAAACTTAAAAAAAAACCACCGCTTAACCCCAATCGAAAGGAAGCACGGTTGACCTTTTGCCGCGTCAATATGTCATGGTGTAACGAGTGGAAGCGCGTAGATTTTTCTTATGGAAAAAGTTCAATTTGGAGGGCCAGATGGCTACAATTATTACTTTATTGATTTGAGGAAAGGGACGCATCAATTGGAGCCTTTACATAGTCGAGTAGGCGGATTTATGGTTTGGGGAGCCATATCTTACTATGGGACTTGTGAACTCCAATTCTTATCCTCAAACATCCTCAAACATGCACGCAAAAGCGTACCTAAACGTCCTGGAAAAAGCTTTTCCACCATTGGAAATTTTTTTAATAATTTGCCTTAGACATTCCAGCACGGCAATACCCCAATTTATACTGCACGTATTGTAAAATTTTTTTTAAAAGATAAAAATGTTGATAGTCTGAATTGGCCACCATACTCGCCGGATCTGAATATAATTGAAAATGTTTGGGGATGACTGGCCAGAAAGGTTAATGAGTCTGGCAAACCATTTTAAGCCATTCAGATCAGCCTGTGCTACAATATCCCTAGACTATATAAAAATTCTATATGATTCGCTGCCCAACAGGATCTACGAGGTTATATTGAATAAGGGGGGCTCAACCCATTATTAAATTAACAAAAATATATATTAGAATACTCACTATTAAATAAAAACACATTTCCTAATGTTTAAGTTCGTTAAATATACTTTAAAAACAAGATGTGCTATTCATGTGAAACAAAATTGTTGAGGAATTTTTTAAGTTTTTAAGTTCTTTTGTTAACATTTATTAATTGTTAATTTAATTTAGGTTTTGTTACTTTTTTTATAATTAAAATTGTTGAGCCAAGCAGAAAAGGGCGAAGCTGCGTAAAATAAGCTGCATATATTATAATCTGTGTAGCGGCGGCGTGTTATCGGCAGTTCTGGTTTTGTTTACTTCTCCCCGTTCGCATGCGCTTTGCTGGTATTTGTAGCGCATGCGCTTTGGGGAGCTTTTTTGTAGAGCTGCTGCACACTAGCAAATCTTGCATTTGTGTGCGTTCATATTGATAATTCATATTGCTAAGCTTTGTACTTGTGTTTTGTTATTGATTGGAGTTTTGCAAGTTGGGGTTAGAGTTGAACCCTCGAGAAATAAAAATATTGAAATTGCCTTGAAAATTGAACTGTGGAATTTAATTCGTTTGACCGCTATTAAAAACCATTAATAGCTCAATATTTTGGTGACCCCGACGTGATTATCATCCGTTCAATTATCGCGATCAGCGTTAAAAGTGCCACTAAAACACCGTTGTTGGTTTTGTTGTCGCATTTTAATTTAATTGGCATCTTAATTGGAATAATTCAATGGAATCTGGAGCTGAAGCTACTGCATCTGCTGCGTCAAGCCGTGAAAGGATGCTGCGGAGACGCGCAGAGGTAACATGCCAGGAAATGGAGGTACTGCATCGGAAGGTCAAGGCTGCGATGCAAACTGAAGATTCAACCATTCTGACCCTCGAGTCTATGGAGAAGCATCTGCGCGACCGTTTCACCACGCTGCAGGAGAAATTGGAGGAGCTAAATTACAGCGAGATCGGGAGCGATTTATATTGGCGATTCTCTCAGCTGGCTACAGACGTGCACGTTGACATCCAGGTGGAGGTGGCCAAGCGTTCTATGCGGGTTGCTGCTCACTCTACGCTGTTAGATGCTACCAATGGTGCTGGGATTTCCAACGCTCCATATAGGCCTGCTCCCTCATTGCCCCCGTTGCCAATGCCAACATTTAGCGGCGGCTATGCTGAGTGGCCGGATTTCTGCGCCCTATTTAGGACAACAATTGACAGCCACCCGCACTTGACCAAGATGGAGAAGCTCAGGTGGCTCATTTCCTGCCTGCGGGACTCAGCCCTGGAGACTGTGAGGGCGCTTGAGATTACCGACGCTAACTACGATGTTGCCCTCGACCTTTTGCGCAACCGTTTCAGCAACCGTCGCTTAATCTTCCAGGCTCACATCAACGAGATCCTGCAGTTAAGGGCGGTTGAGCCGGGATCCGTTGCTACTCTTCGAGAATTATCCGACCGATTTAATGGACATATGCGGGCCCTTATGAGTTCCGGGACGTCGGCCGAAATTCAAGGATGCCTCCTCATCCAGATCATCTTTCAAAAGCTGGACCCTGCCACAAAGGCCAAATGGGAAGACTCTCTGGCAGGAAGCACTGATGATAGCCTGCCAACTTGGGAATCTATGGCTCGGTTTCTGGAACAAAGGTGCCGTACCCTGGAGACGGTGGATTTGGCCTTAGCTCCGCATTTGTCAGCGAACCAAGCGGGCCGACGTAGGCCATTTAACAACCGATCCTGCATGCTCCTGAATGCTCCGCCTGCTTCGTGTGCCCTGTGCGGCATCCTGGCACACGCTGTGCCTTCTTGCCTAAGGTTTCTCGCCTTGTCAGTTGAGGAACGATACGATGAGGTCCGACGTCTTGCCCTCTGCTTTGTGTGCCTCAAGTCTGATCACTTGGCCCGCGGATGCTCATCCTCCCGCTGCCCAACTTGCAATCGCCGACATCATGCGCTATTGCATCCTTGCGAGCGTTTATCTAGCGTCACTTCCGTTCCTGCTTCTGGATCGAATCCGGCCAATGTAGCTGGGGTTGCGACCTCTCAGGCTCCTCCTGCTAATGCTCTTGTTGCACAGGATCGCAGCGCTGAAATAGTGTTCTTGCCCACCGCCCACATTCTCGTCCGTGGCAGATCAGGAGCCTTTCTTCCTTGTCGAGCGCTACTTGACTCCGGCTCCCAAGTTCATCTCATCACATCACGGCTGGCCAGCCAACTTCAGCTTCATCGGTCCAAATGTTCTGTAGCAGTGACTGGCCTTGGAGACGCTGAGTTTACTACGGATGGAGCATCTGTTAACGTTTGCCTGAAGTCTCGCCTATCCACGTATTCCGTTTACATTGAGGCAATTGTGGCGTCTCACATCATAGAGCGTCAACCTGGCCTGAACTTAGATGTGTCCAATTGGAAGGTTCCCGCCAATGTGGTTCTAGCCGACCCGGACTTCCACCGAGCTCAGCGTGTGGATCTGCTGATTGGAGCAAGCCTGTTTTTTGAACTGCTCTCAGTCGGGCAAATCCAGCTAGGAGACGGTCTGCCTCTGCTGCAGAAGACACGTTTTGGATGGGTAGTTTCTGGAGGAGGTTGCACCCCGGGAAACCCTCGCTTGGCCGCCTCATGTAGGATGATTCCTGCTGACCCAGCAAACTCTGTTGACGATCGCCTCGATTTTCTTCTCCGCCAATTCTGGGAAGTGGATGCCTGCACTGCGCCTTTCGTTCAGGCTACTAAGGAGGAGCTCGATTGCGAGGCCCACTTCGTCAAGCACCACGTCCGTCTTGAATCTGGTGCCTATTCTGTTCGCCTTCCAATCAAGCACAGTGTGGAGCTGTTAGGGGAATCCTATGCACAGGCTTTGCGTCGGTTCCATTCACTTGAGCGCAAGCTGGATCGTCATCCGAATTTAAGGACCCAATATTCGTCTTTCATCAAGGAATACTTGGATCTGGGTCACATGTCTCTGGTGCCGCAGGAATTGCGAGGTAAGTGCCAGTATTTCCTTCCCCACCACTGCGTCCTGAAGGAAGAAAGTTCCACTACTAAGCTGAGAGTTGTGTTCGATGGTTCGGCTGCTACGACCTCTGGCTATTCCCTCAATGATGTCCTGATGTCCGGCCCCGTGATTCAGCCTAAGCTTTTTCACACATTGCTTCGGTTTCGCTTGTAGCTTTGACTGGGGACATTTGCCAGATGTACCGCTGCGTAAGGGTCTTTCCGGATGATAGTTTTCTGCAGTGCATCCTCTGGAGAGATTCTAGCCACGATGACGTGAAGGTTTTTAAGCTCGACACCGTGACGTATGGCACAAAGCCAGCGTCTTTTCTATCTGTTCGCTCAATGCACCAGCTGGCTAAGGATGAAGGTGCCGGTTTTCCCGTTGGCTCTCGTGTTGTCCTCCAGGATTTTTATGTGGACGACCTTATATCTGGTGCCCCAACAAAGACTGAAGCGCTTGAGATAATAGCTCAACATCGAGCCTGTTGAACAAGGGTCAGTTTCAATTAAGGAAATGGTGCTCCAACATCCCAGTGGTTTTGGAAGGCGTACCCGAAAGTGATAGAGAGTCATACTTGAAATTTGACGATGGCAGTCCGTTCACAAAGACTCTTGGATTAGCATGGGATCCTTCTGCTGACCTGCTGCTGTTTTCCTTTGAAGCTCTTCAGCCCACCGCCAAACCAACCAGGAGATCGATACTATCTTCCGTCGCTCGGTTTTATGACCCAATGGGCTTGGTAGGTCCTGTCGTCACTAAGGCAAAGATCCTGTTGCAGAAGCTGTGCCGAGAAAATTTGTCATGGGATGAAAGCCTTCCTCAGTCTCTTCTCTCCGACGCGACGTAAACCCAGGCAGATATGGTCGGATAATGCCACCAATTTTGTGGGAGCCAAGAATGAGCTAATTGAGTTGAAGCGAAGATTCCTCAGCCAGGATCATCAGGCTTCTCTGCACGAGTTTTGCCTGTCTGAGTCTATCGAGTGGCGATTTATTCCTCCACGCTCTCCCCATTTTGGTGGTCTGTGGGAAGCAGCAGTGAAGACGGCTAAGCACCATCTTTATCGCGCAGTTGGTCCCGCAGTTCTTGGCTTCGAGGAATTAAGGACTTTGTTGTGTCGCATCGCCTCAATTATTAATTCTCGGCCCCTTGTGTCGATTTCAGAGAATCCTGCGGATCTAGATGTCCTGACGCTGGCTCATTTTTTAAATGGCGGACCGCCTTCAACATTCATCGAGCCGGACCTTACTGCGCTAAACTTTAATCGGCTGGATGGGTGGCAGAGAGTCTCCTTCCTGCAGCAGGTTTTCTGGGCTCGTTGGAAGGAGAAGTACCTCACGCTGTTGCAGCAGCGTTCCAAATGGCGCACCCCTGGCCCTGTAATTGCTGTTGGAGACATAGTCCTGGTGAAGGATGAAAATCTACCCCCAATGAGGTGGCCTCTGGCCAGGATACTGGAGCTGGTTCCTGGGCGTGACGGAGTGAACCGTGTAGCCGTTCTCAAAACAGCGGTTGGAATGACTAAGCGTGCGGTGTCACGGTTGTGTCTGCTGCCTGTCAAGGATTCGGTTGAAGCCTTCAACGGGGGGAGGATGTTGAGCCAAGCAGAAAAGGGCGAAGCTGCGTAAAATAAGCTGCATATATTATAATCTGTGTAGCGGCGGCGTGTTATCGGCAGTTCTGGTTTTGTTTACTTCTCCCCGTTCGCATGCGCTTTGCTGGTATTTGTAGCGCATGCGCTTTGGGGAGCTTTTTTGTAGAGCTGCTGCACACTAGCAAATCTTGCATTTGTGTGCGTTCATATTGATAATTCATATTGCTAAGCTTTTTACTTGTGTTTTGTTATTGATTGGAGTTTTGCAAGTTGGGGTTAGAGTTGAACCCTCGAGAAAAAAAAAAATAGTGAAATTGCCTTGAAAATTGAACTGTGGAATTTAATTCGTTTGGCCGCTATTAAAAACCATTAATAGCTCAACAAAAATTGATTACACTATAAAATAAAACTTAAACATCAGTGAGTTTTTTTTTGGTTTAAAGATTTCAAGATTTGAAATTGCATATAAAAGTGTGCTATTGAAGTGAAACGCAGTGTACATGTAATAATATAAGCGGCTACCTAACTGCAAGGGTATATCAACTTCGGCTCCTCCCAAAGTTAGCTTTCCTTTCTTTTTTATTATCACTTGATAACTTATCAATCAAACTTTTCATATATTAATGACCTATTATATCTTTTCTTTGGGTTTCCCTTTTTTATGGCTCGATTGACGGTTGAAATTTTAAGTTTTTGATTGCTCTATTCAATATTATTGACAATAATGCCCCTGTTAGAGTCCGAAGATCGCTAAAGCTTACTTGGTAAACACAGGGCTAAAAAAATTTAAAGAATGGAACAAATTTTATAATTGATTTTATACATTAGAGACCAACGAGCTGGTGAGATCTTCCGTAATTCAAGCGGGAATTGGAACTTCTTAGTAAATGTCTCTACAACCAACATATTTCAGATGTCTAAGCTAGCCTCAGATCAAATACTAAAATGAATAATAAAACAAGAAAGGAAAGCTAACTTCGGGCGGAGCCGAAGTTTATATACCCTTGTAGTTGAGTCGCAGTCCGCTAGGTGGCGATACGCATCTTACATTATTAGATATATAGCGGATCGTATATAGTCGACCGATTCTTATGGCTGTCCACCAAGCTAATTTAACAGTTTTCTTTAAGCACTACGTTAAAGCCTTTGAGCGCCGAAGTCAGGTTTATGCTATTTACACGGACTTCTCTAATCCTTTGATAAAGTTTACCACGCCTCCCTACTAGCTAAACTGTTGAGATTAGGCATTTATTCCTTCTTGTTAAGTTGGCTTGAATAGTATATTTCAGACCTACCAAGACACGTTCCTGTTGGAGATGCCATCTCTAGTCATCTTTTCTATTTTCCTGTTGAATGCGGATGATCTCAAAGTGTATAAGGCCATAGGCAGCATTAGGTAGAGTTATTTGCTCTTATTCACTTCCCTTGATATTTATACTGTCTATGCTATTGGATCTCTTGGTTGATGAGGGTAAGCTGATGATCGTGGCTTGGTGGGCGCGGTGCTTTTCAGACCCATTTTTAGATCAGTTGCAAAGCTTTCGGGTTTGTCGGTGAACTCATTATTAGCTGAAGATTTCACGGCTGTAGGGGGGAGGACATCACGCGTAGATTTCATAGGAGTTATATGTGAGCGAACAGTGGTCACTCTTTGGTGTGTACGGCTTTTCAGTTCCTTTTAGACTGCACAGCCCCTGTAGTTAGCCGTATGGTTACCTCCACAGTTTTAACACTTTATGCTGCTGTGATCCTCTTTATTTTTTGGGCATTTGTGGGAGTCATGAAGGTCTCCACAAACAACGCATACTGTACGAAGCGTGCAGTAAGACCTTGTGTGGCCGTATTCCTGACAATTATTACACTGCACTGGCCCATTTCTTTTCTGCGGCTCTTCTACGGTAGTCTGCGGTGTAGTAGGAACTGGAGAGTAAAAATTGGATGCACTTCATTTTTTTCAGAGGCTTAGTTTAGGTTTCGGGTTCATGTTCTATTTTGAAAAGAGATTGAGGCTTTCTTTCTGTATTCAAAATGTTAATAACACTTTTTACATTAAAACCTTTTTTTGTTCAGTGCGCCCGTTACTTCAGCTGGTGTTACTTCCGGTTTAATACCTTTGAGTACTACTTGCTGGCCTTTACTGCTTTTCAATTGGTACGTGTAGAAGTTTTTATTGTTGTCGTTTAAATACTTAGACAAAAATTTTGTAGTTTACTTGTAGTCTTAGTCTGAACTTCGGTTTCGTAAATATTTTCCTTTGTTAATGGAATTATGTGGAAATTGTCCGATTATATTCAGTATTGAGTTTACTAGAGCATTAGAACTTTTCTTTCGAATGTAAATCGGCGGCGGCTTAGGATTTGTATTGTCCCCTACGATGTATTTAGGAGGTATATCATCGGATTTATTATTACTCGGGCTTGGTGTTATTGATCGCGGTTGGTTAGTTTTTGTTGGGTTTACGGTCGCGTTGTCTTGCATTGACACGATTGAATGGTATGCGTTGTTACGTTGCAGAGAGAGCCGACGGTCGTCTTGCTGACGTTGAAGCACCGTATGAGTGTCGAATTCATTCATAGCTTAATGTTTTAGATTTTCTTCTTGTTTATTAACACAAAAAGTACGAAGTTCGTTTCGCCCACTGTGTGTTGTTGTTTGGAGCTTGCACTGTTTTTTTTTAAATATTCGTTGACGATAAGAAGACAAGAAAAAAAACACGTCCAAACTCAAATATGACACAACTTTTGTGTTGTGAAGATGCTTGGGACTTTTTGGGCTGAGAGGGGCACACCTCTGGAAAGAGTGGTACAATCTGGGTCAGATACTAAACATTAGTCTAGAAGGCGACCCAACGAATTTTTAACATGGTTGTTCTGGCCAAGGGACAAGTCAAAGATGCCCGCCGTAAAATCATGATGGGTGGAAAGTGACAAATAAGATACATTTTCAGTATTTGACTAAGTGAGTTGTGGTAAATAAAAGTCACCAATAATTACTTGAAGGTCACTATCAGACATAAAATTGGAAACAGTCTGTAAAGCAGACAAGTTATGCCAGTACGTAGGCGCTTCGGAAGATGGTGGAATGTAAGAACATGTAAGAAACAACGTTTGAGCAGACAACTAAATTCAAAATCGCCAAGCTCTAGTAAGTATACCCTTGCAGAGGGTATTATAATTTTGGTCAAAAGTGTGTAACGCACTGGAGGAGACATCTCCGACCCTATAAAGTATATATATTCTTGATCAGGATCATCTTCTGAGTCGATGTAAGCATGTCCGTCTGTCGGTTTCCACGCACACTAGTTGAAATCTATCGTGATGAAACTTTGCACACATCCTTCTTTTCTTTGCAGGTAGTATATAAGTTAGAACGGCCGGGATTGGTCGACTCTATAGCTGCCAAGTAATTGATTGATCTGAAATGCAATAACTTTGGTGTTTTTGAAGTTAGAGGGTTGGGACTTTCCACATAGCTATATCCTGTATCCACATAGCTATATAGCTGTTGTAGAACGATCGGAATTGGCATAACTTTGGTGTTTCTTAAGTTAGAAGGATGGGACTTGGTACAGATTTTTTCTTTGCCATTTTGGGAAAAGTAATCCGATTTGTCAAATTTCTTAAGGATCGGCCGACTATATCTTACAGCTGCCATAAAAATTACCGATCGAAAATGGCACAACCTTGCTATTTCAGCGTAAGGCTATTTAATTGAGTATCCAGCGCGCTGATTTGGTCGTTGAATTTTCGGAAAGCAACGGTGCGGTAGTTTGAAAAATTTTTATTAAAAAACTAGCTGTACCCTGCCACGCTTCTCTGTGGCGTATTGTGGTTGGACTAGGGTTGCATAATATTTAAAAAATATCGTATCGATGATATATCATTTTTTGAAAAAATATCAATTTGATAAAAATATTTATCACTCAAAAAAATTGATATATCAAGTATTTTGGTTATTTAAAAAAAAAACATTTTTTTATTTTTAAATAAATAAAATAACGGTGTTTTGTGTTAATTTTGATCTATTCTTTTTTTATAACCTTGCAAAGGGGTCTGTCCGTCCGTTTTTACGCAAACTAGTCTCTCATTTTAAAAGCTATCTGCATAAAACTTTAATTCTTTTTTCTATTGCTGGTAGTATATATTTCGGAACGGGCCAAATCCAACCGTTGGACGATCAAGAAATGAAGAACACGACAGATACGCTTTTTTGTGTGCCTTGGCTCGCAGTTCGTTTCCCATACCTGATGTTGAATTACATTTGAAAAAATTTATGTTCGCCGTCTGGGAACGGGAACAGGGCGCACGCTTTGTCATTTCTCTTTGATTTTAAAAGTTGGCATGAATTCGTCAGTTACAATTTACAAACCAAATGACGTCATTTGGAAGCAAATAAAGAAAGCCCGCCGATGGAAGTGCGGCGGGAGTCGGAGAAAGTTAACGGCGAGAGTAGAGGAGCGAAGGAAGCGACATTTGCAAGGATTAACGGGCACCTCTGGCACTATATAAGGAGGGCCCCTGGAGCAAATCGGGACCGAGTCTTCTAGGGAAGCTGGAAGAGTTGAGTGAAAGACCCCCCGTGGGTAAGTCTGACATTTAAGTGGGAAAGTTTCCTTGGAGGACTTAGGAGTATAGGCTGAAGGACCCCCCGTGGGTAAGTCCGACGGTCTCAAGTGCGGGAGTTTGAGCGAGTGCACAAGGATCTGCGATCAGTAGCTTAAGGACCCGCTGTGGGTAAGTCCGGCGGCGGTACGCGAATCAGTCAAACTATAGAAGTCAGGAGCAAGTGGGAAAAGGATCAAGGATCCGCGGCGGAACTGAAGCCCAAGAGTAAAACGAGTCGCGGGTTAGGTTATTCCCGGAGACGACAGGTATCCTGGCGATAGCGACGGATTGGCCTGGCGTACGCCTTGTCGGTTCCTGACCATTAAGAGCAGGTGTGATCCTGTAAAGCAAGAGGTAGCCAGCTCGGGAACTCAAGCCCAGTAGTGAAACCAAGCAGGGACACCCCGGGAAAGTCATTAAAATCCTGATCCAGGCGCTGCAGCTTATGCACAGTGTATCACCTGGAGTTAAAGGAGACGCGACGCCAAAACCTCTGGCCTGCCATAGATCCTGCGAAGCGTATGCACGCAGGTGTTTGGAGGCGAGTGACGAACGCGACCGGAGGCGTGTCCTGCGGGGTAGGTAGGCCCTTCGTGCCCTGATCCGGCCGCCAAGCAGCGAGAAGCATATCCTGCCCGGCGTATGGCTGGGAGGTGAGCCAATCGGTCTGCTAACACGGATTAGGTGCCGGCCACGGCAAAAGGGCATTCCCAGTGAGCCACGGCACCCGCAAAGGAGAAGCGGCGACAGAAGAGCAGCAACAGAAGCGGCGACGACGAGGGAGCAGCAGCAACGTCAGAAGCGCAGCGGCGGCGACGGACGAGCAGCGGCAGCAGAAGAGCAGCGAAGAAGACAACAGCAACAACACAGGCCCCGCAACCAGAGTCGGTGAGTCCAAACGAAGGGAACCGTGTGCCGTTTCGGCGCCAGGCACCAAGACCACACGACCTGCCGAGCGCAAGCTTTGGAAGAGGGTGTGTATTGGCACCAACCCGGAGCGGGGATCGGGGATCGACGGGAGGACGAGCGGTCGGTCGGCTGAGCCAAGCAGCCGGTGAGATTCACCTTTTTGTAAATTTAACGCAATAAAGGGGATTTGATTTAAACGAAGCATTCCGTGTTATTTCTGGGCTCGGGCAATTACTTCGAATCTATAAATTCGGTGGAATGTACCCCCAAACTCTGTGAGCTAGCCGCGGCATTTGTTGCGAGCAAAATATAACAAAAACAGTTCGTTTGCACCTGGCGCTAAAACTACGTGATTGCTTTAAAGTCTAGGAGTAACACAGCTTCATGATGGGGAAGAAGAATTGGATTTACGCGCTTCGCAAAGAAGAGTTGTGCGAAGTGTGCAGAGAGCTCGGTCTCCCAGCGGATGGAACAGTAGAGATCATGAGGGCACTTGTTGCAAGGTGGGTCGACGAGACGAAGGACGACGAAGTGATGGCGGTCACGCGTGGATTCGAGGAGAAATAAGCGCAGAGGTCCACGCCGAGGCAGAGAGCGGTGAGCGAGTCGGAAAAGCTCATTTAAAGTCTGGCAGTGCCAGAAATGAAGAGCATAAGGAGCATGGAGCCACAAATGCGGAAGCCAGTGCGAAACAAGCCCGAGAATAGTCGTTCCGATTCGACGGAACTGGAGACCCTCTCGAGTTCGTGGACCGAGTAGCATGGTCTGCCAAAACGTACGGGATGGAAATAAACACAATCCCGCGGGCGATGCCAGAACTACTCCAGGGCAGAGCGCAAAGATGGTTCTTAACGAACGATGAGGAGTGGCCCACATGGAAGGAGTTCAGAAGGAGCTTCGAGGCCTTTTTCCTGCCGAAAGGGTGCTTTGAGAAACTGGCAGACCAGGTTCGGCAGCGGAAACAGCAACGAGGAGAACAGTGTAAAGAATATATGGTGGACCTTCAGACGCTAATGAAGCCTTTAGAAAAGTCCACGAAGGAGGTCATTAAAAGGCTAGTGGAGAACTGCATGCCGCGCATGAAAATGTTCATGAGGCCATACGCATGCGCATCGCTCAAGGAGGTGATGGGTCTAGCCGAGGAATCCGTGGAGCTGGCCTTGGAAGAAGAGGTTTTTAACAGGCAAGCCGCCACGGTAGACAGAGGGTGGCCAAAAGAAGAACGGCACCAGAAACCACCGGAGCAACAGAGCCCCCCAGGACAGGGATGGGGGCAGAGATGGCAGCCTGAGGAGCAACGTCAAATGCCACAGCAACAGCAGCCGAGCAAGCAATGGACAGTCCCAAGGCAACAGCGATGGGCAGCAAGCCAAAGTCAAAGGCAGCCGAACCTGCAGTGGGCAGCTACGCCTAGACAGGCGCATATAGAAAACCCAGCGCAGGAATGCAATAGGTGCGGAGGCATGGGCCATATGGGCGCAGAACGGGTGAGAAGCACAGAATGCTGCCAAAGAGCGGGAAACGTGCAGCGATCTCAGCCGTAGAGAGGAAGGCAAAGATCGCGAGGTGCTGCCTCTCAGAATTAGTTGAAGGATTAACAGGAGAAGATCAGCAGTCGGCGGCAGTCATAAAGGTCGGAGGTGCAGAAGTGAGGGCCATGATAGACACCGGGGCAACGGCTAGCTTCATTTCAGAAGAGCTAGCAGAGAACCCGAGAATCGCCGGAGAACGAAAATGGTACTCCTAACAACAGTAAGCTTTGGCAACAAGAAAATGGATTTGAATATGTTAGTGTTGCCAGGCATGGGAGACAGCGCGGTGCTTGGATGGGATTTCCTCGCAGAATTCGGCACAACAATAAACTACTTAGGCCACCATGTCACGATCTCGAGAAGAGAAATATGGAGCGAATGCCTGGAGGATAGGCTGTCCATAGCCATAACTGGACCCTCGGAGGAATGGGAGAGCAAGCGGGACAAAAAGTTCATCGAAGAAGAGCTGGCGGCGTTCACAAGCCAGAAGGGTTGTTCGAACATAACCCAGCATAGGATCACGATGAAGGACGACATCCCAATAAAACAAAGGTATTACCCAAAAAACCCAAAATACAGGGGGTGATCAACGAAAAGGTGGAAAAGCTGCTGGAGAAAGGATGCATCGGGCCGTCCAATAGCGCCTACAGTTCGCCCATTGTCATGGTGAGGAAAAAGACAGGTCAGTGGAGAATGTGCGTGGACTTCCGACAAATCAACGCAAAATCAGTAAAAGATGCGTACCCTATGCCAAGGATAAACTTCATATTGAAACAATTGAGGGAGGCAAAATTTTTCAGCAAGGATTTTTCTTAAGGATGGCTATTGGCAAATCCCACTGGAGGAAGAGAGCAGGAAATACACGCTGGCACAAGGAAGGAAAAGAGGGCCCACCTGAGTGAGCTGAAAGCCCAAGCACAGGAGTCGGTGCAGGTATAAAAAAATAAACATAAACAAATCAAAACAAACTTGAAATCAAAGATAAAAAAAAAAGAACACACACTGAAAAAAATAGAAAGTAAAAATTATAGAAAAAAATGAACAAAAAAAAAAGAAAGAGAAAAAAATATAAAAATTAAAACAAAAAAAAATATATATATGTATATACATATAGTGGGAAATGTAGGTTTTAGGAGAAAGGGGAAACAAAAAAAATTACAAAAAAAAAACCAAAAAAAATCAAAAAAAAATACAAAAAACATGAAAGGAAAGCTAACTTCGGGCGGAGCCGAAGTTTATATACCCTTGCAGTTGAGTCGCAGTCCGCTAGGTGACGCCACGCATCTTACATTATTAGATTCATAGCGGATCGTATAAAGTCTGCCGATCATTATGAAAATTGGCATATCGAATTATTTAGCCCAAAGAGGCATCCATTAAAAATTCCATCCTTCTAACTTGAAAAAAACGAAGTTATGGCATTTCCGATTAATCAGTTATATGACAGCTATAGGATATAGTCGGCCGATCCTTATGAAATTTTGTACATAAGATATGTTGGTCAACCCTCTATCTTAAAAAACAACGAAGTTATGGCATTTCCGATCAATCAGTTATATGGTAGCTATAGGATATAGTCGACCGATCCCGGCCGTTCCGACTTATATACTACCTGCAAGAAAAAGAATTATGTGTGCAAAGTTTCAACTCGGTATCTCTAAAACTAAGAGACTAGTTTGCGTAGAAACCGACAGACAGACGGACAGACGGACATGCTCATATCGATTCAGGAGGTGATCCTGATTAAGAATTTATGTACTTTATAGGGTCGGAGATGTCTCCTTTACTGCGTTGCACACTTTTGACCAAAATTATGATACCCTCTGCAAGGGTATAACAAGAAAGGAAAGCTAACTTTAGGCGGAGCCGCAGTTTATATACCCTTGCAGTTGAGTTGCAGTCCGCTAGGTGGCGCCACTCATCTTATATTATTAGATATATAACGGATCGTATATAGTCGGCCGATCCTTATGAAATTTGGCATATCGAATTATTTTGCCCAAATCCATTGAATCCCATTCTTCTAACTTGAAAAACAACGAAGTTATGGCATTTCCGATCAATCAGTTATATGGCAGCTGTAGCATATAGAGGGCCGATCTTGGCCGTTCCGACTTATATACTACCTGCAAAGGAAAGAAGGGTGTGTGCAAAGTTTCTCGATAGCTTAAAAACAGAGAGACTAGGTTGCGTAGAAACAGGCAGACGGACAGACAAACATGCTCATATCGACTCAGGAGGTGATCCTGATCAAGAATATGTATACTTTATAGGGTCGGAGATGTCTCCTTCACTGCGTTGCACACTTTTGACCAACCAGGCAAGCGAGCAAGGCGGCATCGGAAGACCAGCGCGGCAGCCGCGACTGCGCAGCTGTGTTAAGAAGAATGCAGAAAACGCAGAAATGCATTTGGGAATGCCCAAAGGGGGGGAGCGCGGGGATATCTGGACGAAGTCATGTTGACCTGCACAATAACAATACGGAGCGAAGGCCCAAGCGGGGCAAACGGGGGGGCAAACAAAGAAAGCCCGCCGATGGAAATGCGGCGGAAATTGGAGAAAATTAACGGCGAGAGTAGAGGAGCGAAGGATTAACGGCAGGAAGCGAGATTTGCAAGGATTAACGGGCACCTCTGGCACTATATAAGGAGGGCCCCTGGAGCAAACCGAGTCTTCTAGGGAAGCTGGAAGAGTTGAGTGAAAGACCCCCCGTGGGTAAGTCTGACATTTAAGTGGGAAAGTTTCCTTGGAGGACTTAGGAGTATAGGCTGAAGGACCCCCCGTGGGTAAGTCCGACGGTCTCAAGTGCGGGAGTTTGAGCGAGTGCACAAGGATCTGCGCCCATTAAGAGCAGGTGTGATCCTGTAAAGCAAGGGGTAGCCAGCTCGGGAACTCAAGCCCAGTAGTGAAACCAAGCAGGGACACCCCGGGAAAGTCATTAAAATCCTGATCCAGGCGCTGCAGCGTATGCACAGTGTATCACCTGGAGTTAAAGGAGACGCGACGCCAAAACCTCTGGCCTGCCATAGATCCTGCGAAGCGTATGCACGCAGGTGTTTGGAGGCGAGTGACGAACGCGACCGGGGGCGTGTCCTGCGGGGTAGGTAGGCCCTTTGTGCCCTGATCCGGCCGCCAAGCACCGAGAAGCATATCCTGCCCGGCGTATGCCTGGGAGGTGAGCCAATCGGTCCGCTTACACGGATTAGGTGAAGGCCACGGCGAAAGGGCATTCCCAGTGAGCCAAAGATACCGAAGGTCCACGGCACTCGCAAAGGAGAAGCGGCGACAGAAGAGCAGCAACAGAAGCGGCGACGGACGAGCAGCGGCAGCAGAAGACAACAGCAACAACACAGGCCCCGCAACCAGAGTCGGTGAGTCCAAACGAAGGGAACCGTGAGCCGTTTCGGCGCCAGGCACCAAGACCACACGACCTGCCGAGCGCAAGCTTTGGGAGGGCGTGTGTATTGGCACGAGCGGTCGGTCGGCTGAGCCAAGCAGTCGGTGAGATTCACCTTTTTGTAAATTTAACACAATAAAGGGGATTTGATTTAAACGAAGCATTCCGTGTTATTTCTGGGCTCGAGCAATCACGTCGAATCTATAAATTCGGTGGAACGCCCAACTCTGTGAGCTAGCCGCGGCATTTGTTGCGAGCAAAAGTTAACAAAAACAGTTCGTTACAACCCTTAACTTTGGTAAACATTGAGGAGATACGGTCATTTACTCATCACTTCATAGCAAACGGTTGTGAGGAGTTAAATCTCCTAAATAAGAAGACAGGTGGCAAGAGAAATGCATTTGGAACGTCCAAAGGGTGGAGCGCGGGGGTATCTGGACGAAGTCCGATGACCTGCGATATAATGCCTGCCTATAAGCCCACACTTGGTATAAAGGAATCGCATAAATGCATAAGAGATCTAATTTCGTCCGGCATAGCATGATGAAATCTGCTTATTGCTCAGCTTTAAATAGCAGGCAATATGGTATTTAATTTTGGTAAATACATCTTTAATATATTCAGGGTACCGAAACACTAAAAACAATGTAGGGAGCAAGAGTAAATAAAGGGGCAGGGCGAGAGAGCACAGAAGAGAACAAGTGCTAAATGATTAAAGAAAATAGAAAACGCCAGGAAATAATCTGCAAAAATTAAATGAAATAACTAAAGGAAACAAAGAAGCCAAACTATACTTGGATATAAATATGGCACTTCACAACCGATAGCAATACGGCAAATAGATTTAAAATGTATTACAAAACAGAAAGATAATAAAGAAATATTAGTTAAAACACAAAAGAATAAAAATCTAACTTTGGGCGGAGCCGAAGTTGATATACCCTTGAAGTTAGGTAGCAGTTATATGTATATAGCTTATCGTATATGGTTGTAGTATAAATCAATTTTCTAATAAAAATGTTGCAAACAGCCCGAAGACTCTTTAAAATTAGCAAGGTTGTGACATTTCCGATCGTTCAGTTTCATGGCAGCTATAGAATATAGCCGGCCGCTCCTTATGATCCCATCCATCTAGCTTAAAAAAGAAAGTTATGCCAATTCCTATCGTTCGGTTATATGAAAGCTATGGGATATAGACGCCCGATCCTTATGATTTGGCATTATCGAATAAGGTTGTCCGAAATGGAGTTGATAGAAAGTTTCATCTATGTACATAGCTTAAATAACAACAAAGTTATGCCTATATTCTATGACTATAGCTATAGGATTTAGTCGGCCGATCTTTATGAAATTTTGTAGATAGAATATTTTAGACATATATAACATGTAACATGTTCCAAACCCTTCTGATGGATGATTTTTGTGGAGTGAGTGTTGGGCTAAGCAGCCAACAGATAGGCTAATTAGAATATTGAATATTTTTTATCTGCAGCGGCATTTAATCTTCTCTTTTGTCTTCCAGACTCGCATGCACTTTGTTGTCATTTTGTAGCGCATGCGCTTTTGGAAGCTTTGGAAGAGCTTATGCGCCAAAGCGGTTCTTCTTGTTGTTATATTTTTGGGAGTTGTTATTGACGGGCCGCTATTTGTTTTATTGCGCGGAATTAGCTCTCAATAAATCGAATATAAAAAATTGAATCTTGTCTTATTAATTCGGTCGCTATCAAAGCGCTGATCGCTCATCAGTGAGAATAAAAAAAATAGCAGATGTTTTGCTTCTTTCCCTGTTATAACAACAGGGAAATTCGGGTTTAAAGTAAAACCGACTTCTTAGTACAATGATTTTAAATTGTTCGTAAATATATAAATACGTAATTTCGTAAATATATATGTAAAGCATTTTACTGCTGCCATCTATCGTATTCCTAAATATGTATAAAAAGTATGAAATATTAAAATATATAAAATAATGAATGCTCCCATTTTCTTAGGGTAGCATGCCTGAAAAGTTACAAAAATCTAAAATTTTTGCTGGCTTCAATACGAAGTCGAACGCACATATGAAACCGTGTATATGAATGTGTGAGCACGCATACATATAAAGATCAGTTTAACCGCGGAAGAACCTTCTTGATGATGCGCCTCTCAGCGACTGAACAACCAAAAACGTTCAGAGGGAATGTGAGCGTAAGAAGGAGAATAAGATTCTCTCTGGGGCCTCCGAGGGCCTGTCGCAAGAAATTTTTGCGTCCATTTTCGTTGTATGAAATGAAAAGTTTATATGTTGTATGGTTTGTGCTAAAGGGTACTGAAATCCACAAGAAACATGGCATCAATTATTTCTACGCCACCAAGTCTTTTAAAGCTATCAAGGTTGTGAACTATAAATCTGTATGAATGCATTCATTTCTAGCACCGTGGTACTGTACAGTAGTTAGTTGTACGTAGAAATGCAGCATCCACTCTTTACTGTACAGTATATTCAACAAGATCGAAAAATAAGGTAAAAAATTTTTTTTGGTCTAAAAAATATTGCGAAATTTGTACTCTATATTTGTTAATACTATATTTGTCGTGCTTTGAAAAACAGTTTACTAACAACGATGCAGGGAAAATTTTTTTTTAAATTAATTTTGAAACTTGATTCTTTGACATGGTTGGTAACTAAAACGACGCGACGAAATATATATTTTCGATCAGCATCAACAGTCGATTCGATATAGCCGTGTCCATTTGTCCGTCCGTCTGTCAGTAGGAAAGAGTGATCTACTTAAAGGGTCAAAGCTGACTCCTTTTTTTTTTATTTTCGCGCGGTTTCCACTGCATACGTACAGTCCACCTCCCGCCCAACCGACCGAGGGGCGCCTGCCGCATAAACATTACATTATAGTTCAGAACATTATAGTTCGAACATAAAATCCTAAGGGGATCATGCTGTGCATATGTCGATCTACAATGGCTTAAGAATAAAGGACTAAAGTTTCTGGTCCTTCTATTCGGAACGTTAAACTGTAAGCGTGTTAGTAAGTGCTGGCTATCTACATCACCATTAGTAAGGTTGTGTAGGAAAACGACACCCAGCATTGTTCTACGATTATTTAAGGAGGGTAAGTTTATTAGTAGGAGTCTACTATTATACGAAGGTAGGTGAAGATTTGCGTCCCAGTTAAGTTCTCTAATATCAAATAATAAGAAGTTCTATTGTACGGATTCTATGCGGTCTTGATGAACACCGTATTGGGGACACCAGATACATGAACCGTACTCCAGTATCGGACGGACCAAGGATATAAATAAGCTTTTAGTTATATAAGGGTCGTTAAATTCTTTAGCCCATCTTTTAATAAAACCGAGAACACCTTTAGCCTTATTAACCATTGAAGAAATATGGTCGGAAAATTTAAGTTTTATGTCTAAAAGGACACCAAGATCATTAACCTGAGTTAATTTTTCTAAGGCAATCCCAGAGAGATAGTACGAAGCCTGGTGAGGACTAGTACGATAAAAAGACATAAGTTTGTATTTTGATCCATTAAGTATTAAGTCATTAGCTAAACACACTTTTTGAAAATTATCAAGATCGGACTGGAGTCTGTTTTGGGCAGACGGGAAGTTATATTGCAGACAAAGCTTAACATCGTCTGCGTACATTAGTACCAGCGCGTTCGTTAAGGGGGCAAGTCATTTATAAAAAGAGTGAATAGTAATGGGCAAAGATGGCTTCCTTGAGGGACTCCAGATGTGGCACGGACTAAGCGGGAATATTGATTTTTAAATAAGACTCTCTGTGTTCTTCCATTTAAATAGCTGGAGATCCACGTAATGGGGTCGGTTGAGAATCCCAAAAGATTTAGTTTACTCAACAAGAGTGAGTGATTAACTGAATCAAATGCTTTACTAAAGTCTGTGTAAATAACATCAGTTTGAAATCCCTTTTGGAAGCCATTTAAAACAAAGGATGTCAACTCCAATAAATAAGTGGTGGTAGAGCGACGCTTAATGAAACCACTAACCATACAACATATAGACTTCTCATTTCATACAACGAAAATGGACGCAAAAATTTCTTGCGACAGGCCCCCGGTGGCCCCAGAGAGAATCTTACTCTCATTCTTACGCTCATTTTTACGCTCATAATCTCATTTAACTTTTTTGGTTGTTCAGTCGCAGAGAGGCGCATCATCAAGATTGTTCTTCCGCGGTTTAACCGATCTTTATATGTATGCGTGCTCACACATTCACATACACGGTTTCATGTGTGCGTTCGATGTCGTTTTGAAGCCAGCTAAAATTTTTGATTTTTGTAAGTTTTCAGGCATGCTATCCTAAGACACATTCACATACACGGTTTCATGTGTGCGTTCGATGTCGTTTTGAAGCCAGCTAAAATTTTTGATTTTTGTAAGTTTTCAGGCATGCTATCCTAAGAAAATTGGGGTATACATTATACGCTAATGATGAAAAAAATATGTATTATATTTTAATATTTCAGCTTATATTTTATAATTGTTATGGAATACGATTAAGTGGTAGCTGTAAAATGTTTTTCATATATATGTACATATACATGTGTTAACGAATGCATTAAAATCTATATTTTTTGTTTCTGGGGGCATCAGTAGGGTATCAGTAGGGTAAGAACCATCCATTTGAAAATAACAACAGTAAAATTTGCGTTTTAAGTAAAAGCGACTGAGAGATACCCTGTTCCTATCTTAGTACAATGATTTTTAATTGTACGTAAATAAATAAATACGTACTTTCGTAAATATATATGTAAATCATTTTACTGCTGCCATCTAATATGTATAATATGTATAAAAAGTATGAAATATTAAAATATATAATAAAATTTTTTCATAGTTAAATAATAAAGAATACTCCCATTTTCTTAGGGTAGCATGCCTGTAAAGTTACAAAAATCAAAAATTTTAGCTGGTTTCAAAACGAAATCCAACGCACACAAGAAACCGTGTATGTGAATGTGTGAGCATGCATACATATGAAGATCGGTTAAACCGCGGAAGAACCTTCTTGATGATGCGCCTCTCTGCGACTGAACAACCAAAAAAGTTAAATGAGATTATGAGCGTAAAAATGAGCGTAAGAATGAGAGTAAGATTCTCTCTGGGGCCACCGGGGGCCTGTCGCAAGAAATTTTTGCGTCCATTTTCGTTGTATGAAATGAGAAGTTTGAAAGAAGTTCGGCGTTATGAACGGTGAAATTTAGCCGAGCTATTAAGTATCTTGAGAAATCTATGCTACTACAGGTTCTTTTATATTTATTTGAAAGCCTGTCTTTGTCTGCTTTTAATTTTGTTAGGCACCTTGTAAACCAAGGAGGATTATTTGTAGCGGACGGATATTTCCACGGCACACTTAAGTCAAAGAATGTATTTAATGTCGAATAAAATTTATCTAGGATGATATTTATATCAGTGCATGCCAGAATATCGGACCAGTCAAGAGTATCGATTAACAAATTAAGTTTACGAAAATCAGCCTTACGAAAACAACGAATCTTCTTTGCAACGCGGGAAGGCTTCTGATTGACAATAGAGTTGGTTTCAATTGAAACTTCAAGCGTAGGGTGGTATGGATCTTCAGGGGTTGAGAGGGGCAAAGCTCTGGAAAGTGTGATACCATCTGGATCAGATACAAAACATAAGTCAAGAAGCCGACCTAACGAATTTCTAACATGGTTGATCTGGCCTAGGGACAAGTCAAAGATGCCCGCCGTGAAATCATGATAGGTGGAAAGTGATAGGAAAGTTACATTTTCAGTAATTGACCAATTGAGTTCTGGTAAATTAAAGTCGCCAAAAACTACCAGAAGGTCAGTATCTGACATAATATTGGAAACAGACTGTATAGCCGACAAGTGATACCAGTATGTAGGCGGCTCGGAAGATGGTGGGATGTAAGAACATGTAATAAACAAAGATTGAGCCAATGAGACAATATAACTTTAACGCAAATGAATTCGAAATCACCAAACTCTGGTAACTTTACCTCTTCAGATACGAAATTGGAGTCAATAGAAATTAGAACTCCTCCTCCTCTTCGCAGAGGTCGGTCACGTCTAAAAGTGGTGTACCTACTTGGAAAAACTTCGGAGCAAAAGATCTCTGGCTTTAACCAGGTTTCAGTAAAAAGTATAATATGGGAAGCAAAGGAAAGACTATCAGAGTAGAGTCTAGGGAGCTTGCTACGTAGACCCCTACAATTCTGATAGGTAAGATTGATAAAAGATGTCAGTTTTTTGAAGAGTCTGATTGGACAGATGTTGGGAGCTTGACTCCAGCAGCCTTCGAATTTTTTTTCCTTACCTTACCTTACTCGGCTGATGCTCTTGTACAATTATGTCCTCTGGCCAGATGCCAGGCGAACATAGCGTCACAAACATCGGCACTGGCACTCGTATCATGAAGGATGACATGCGCCTCGAGTAGGAGTATTTAAATTTCCTAATGTCTTCCACTCTAATAACGGCCTTGGTTTTGGCTTTGATATAAGCCGAGATATCAATCTCCGAGGTATCAGGGGATAGCCGTGAGACAAATATTTGTCTAACAGGTGGGATTACCTGTAATGGTTTTGGTGCCACGGTCGCTAATACCGCGGCATCAGTCCGTTCCGGGGGTCCGAGCGGCGGGCTACCATTTCTAGTGGAAGCTAGGGGGGTTAATTCTAGGGTATTCCTGGGAATCACTTGGAGTGATGCCATGGAGGACAAAGCAGACAAGTTATGCTAGAGCTACGGTAAATTCGGGTGCTGACTTTTCATTTACCTTCCCTGCTCTTGGAGTAGCAAGGGAAATGAGCGGCTGCATTATTGCGGGAGGATCCAGCTGTCCCGCGATCTCTGGAGCTGCGACTTCCCTAGTAGCAGATTTTTCCCGCTTAGGAGATTCATTCAACAGCTGAAGGCTATTGAATTGAACATCCAGCGCACTGAGTT
>JAJJHT010018622.1:241957-286788 GCA_021223865.1 Drosophila pandora | reverse complement strand
ATTAGTAGTAAAGGCAGAGAATGAAAAAGAAGCAGAGCTGTATTTGGATTGCGACTTTTTAATTTTATTAAATGCTCACCCAAATATGGCACTGCACAAGCGCGTAGCGATACGGGTATAACTTTAATATTAAGACACAAGTGTTTAAATTAAGGTTTCAAACCCGCGTTTGATAAGAATTGAATTTATCGCAAGCGCAAAAAATAATCTCGACCGTTCGCTATGAAGTGAAGGAAGAGAAGGATGCATTAAAAACATTTGCATTAAATTAATACACCATGCAAAGGTAAAAAAAACTAGTCTTGGCGAAGCCAGGATCGACAGCAAGTCAGGTAATTTTGATTTTGACAGTCAAATTTGTTATTTATTTGTTAGTTATTCTAGATACTTAGTAGCTCTGTCAAATTTCACCGTGCATAACGCAGAATGTTATAGGAGTTATATTCGCCGCTGCAGGATTCAGTTCAGTCAGGATCCGAAGCAGTTTTTGACTTTGTAAACACTAAGCGTAAACAGAACTCTTATGCGAACATTGATCAGGCAATGGCCGATCTCTTTGCACAGTTTTTTCAAACAACGTATTCACCTAACAGCAGCTCAGCTCAGCCTTACACTTATGATATCCAATCAGCCAATCTTATATTTCGCCCATCTTTCGATCAAAGTGGTGTGTTATCGGATCTTCTTAAGGTCAAGCCCGTGTATTCGCCAGGCCCTGATGGAGTACCAGGCTGTGTTCTGAAGTACTGCGCCGAGGCACTGTGCAAACCGCTCTTTAATCTATCTCTGGAAACTTCGATCTTTCCCCATATGTGGAAGGAATCCTTCATTATTCCGCTGCATAAAAAAGGGGAAAAATCCGACGCTGCTAATTATAGAGGCATCTCTAAATTGTCAGCAATTCCAAAGCTTTTTGAAAAACTTATCACTCCACATTTGCAACACCTATGTAGTTCAAAAATAACTCCGTGCCAGCATGGCTTCATGAAGCGCCGCTCCACCACTACCAACTTATTGGAGCTAACATCTTTTATCACGGGTGTGGCTTACAAACAGACGTCATATACACTGACTTCAGTAAAGCATTTGACTCTGTTAACCATTTGCTTTTTATAAGTAAACTTATAAAAACTTATTGGATTGGGATTCCCAACTGATCTTCTTATCTGGATTTTGAGCTACTTATCAGGGAGAACCCAACGTGTTTTCTTTAAAGATGTTGCCTTGCGTTTAGTCCGCGCCACATCGGGGGTGCCCCAAGGAAGCTATCTTGGACCCCTGCTATTTACACTGTTTATTAACGACTTGCCCCTTGCCTTAACTAGGCAATCGAAATGTCAACTTATGTCTTTTTACCGATCTAGTCCTCACCAGGCTATATACTTTCTCTATGGGAACGCCTTAGAACGATTAACTCAGGTTAACGATCTAGGTGTCCTATTAGATTTGAAAGTTAAATTTACCGACCATATATCTACTATGGTTAATAAAGCTATGGGTGTGCTTGGTTTTAGTAAAAGATGGTCAAAAGAATTTAATGACCCGTACATAACTAAAACGTTATATACATCATTGGTCCGTCGATTCTTGAGTATGGATCCTGTGTTTGGAGTCCTCGATTCGAAGTACACCAAGATCACATTAAGACTGTACATAAAAACTTCCTTACTTTTGCTCTTAGGGGATTTAATTGGGATGCAAATCTTTACCTTCCCTCTTATCGAAGTAGACTTTTACTAATTAACTTACCATCAGTAACAAACCGTTGAACGATGCTGGGTGTCATGTTTCTATAATCTTATTTATGGAAATATAGACAGCCAGCATTTACTAACACGCTTAAATTTCAACATTCCTAGTAGAAGGACCAGAAACTTTCGTCCTCTACTCCTCAGCCATTGTAGCTCGACATATGCCCAACACGATCCGTTCAGGGTATTATGTTCGGACTACAATGGACTCTACCACATCTTGTCACCTTGCTCTACTAACAATCTTAAATCGCTTATATTAACCGCCTTATCTGTGCCACACTCTTCCTCGTGATATCTTTCTCCTACTTTTCGCTTAACTATCTCGGATCTATTCCCGCGATTCGAGCCGTACGTCACGCGGCAGCGTCCCTCGGTCGGTTGGACGGGAGGTGGGCTGTACGTATGTAGTGGGAACCGCGCGCAAAAAAAAAAATAAAAATAATTTACGGTTTTGGCGCTAAGCCAAAGAGTGAAAGGCAATAGTGAATGTGCTTAGCGAAAAAATGTCAACGCATGTTTTCACCTGCTCCATATTAGGGCCCCTGAAACAAAGTCAAGAACAAACATGGGTTTCATCACCTACAGTTTCCGCTGAACACCTAAGAGAAGGAATTCATCAAATTTTACCCTATATTAAATTATGTAGGCCGGGTAATTAACCATCATTGTTTTTATTAGTTGTTACATATAATTTTTGAAATGTATGTGTACCAACTAAAAAATTTTTTTGAAGATATGAGATTAAAACATCCTGTTTAATTAAAGAAAATATTGTTTAACTAACTATGATAAATTCCATAAAGTTATTTGGAGTTCCCATAAATCCAAAATTAATACTTGGTATGATCTACTGATTTCAATAAGAATAAAAAATGGCTTCCATTGGAAAATTTTTGAGAAAAAATCATAGATTAGGTTAGGTTAAGGCGGTGATGACCCCCTACATATAAGACCCACACGCGAGATCTCTGAGGGATCGTTGAGGTCCGAGAGTTCTGCGTACCCGAAGTGTTTGAGTCGGCTGCGACCAAGTGGCGGGCAGTGGCATAGGAGGTGCGTGACCGATTCCACCTCCTCTTCATCCCTGCAGCTCCTGCAATAATCATTGTGGGGGACTGCAAGCCTGGCCGCGTGTTCACCTATCAGCCAGTGCCCAGTTATTGCCCTAATCGCTAGGCTGCAGTCTGGTCTGGTGAGAGCAATAAGCCTCGCTGATCTTTTCTGAGAGCGTGTCGGCCAGATCAGACGTGAGGTTCTACAGGTCTGGAGGTTTCTCTATTCCTATTGGCTGCCAGGTCAAAAAAGTCCCTGCACTTTAGCCTGCAAGTAGCCAATGGTATGCCTACTTATTCTTTCTCCGGTAGGAGAGGGTAGGTAGTCCCTGCCCTAGCTAGTTCGTCTGCAGCGCAGTTTCCCTCGTGATCCCTGTGACGGGGAACCCAAATGAGGTAGATGTCATGCTGTTCAGCCATCTCGTTGAGAGATCTGCGACGGACGAGAATACGTCGAGTGCCTTGAGCGCTGCCTGACTATCTGAAAAGATGCATATTGTATCCCGATTGCCCCTTAGTGCTGGGGATTCCAGTGCTTCCCTAATGGCTACTACTTCAGCATGGAAAACTTTACAGTGGTCAGGGAGTCTGAAGGACTCCTTTAGGCTCAAATGTTCACAAAAGTAACCGCCTCCCACCTGGCCGTTAAGTTTTGATCCATCTGTGTAGATGTGAATGGAGCCCTCCGGTCCCGGTGTCCGGGCGTCCCATTCCTCCCTCGAGGGGATGATCATTCTGTAATTAGTGGTGGGTTGGTCGATGGGCACGCAGTAATCCGTGCCCCCCTCAGGCATGAAGTGATGTAGGTCCAGTCTGGTATGACCAAAACTATTCTTGCTCCATAGATTCGCCTCTCGCAGTCTTATTGCCGCCAAAGTGGCTATCTTTACCCCCATCAGTTCTACTGGTAGTAGGTCAAGGATGATATCTAGGGCGTCGCTAGGCGTAGTACGTAGACTGCCTGTTATACAGACTTCCGCCATGCGCTGCGTCTTCCTGAACCTTTCCCTGCATAAGGAGTTGTCTAGGGCTGGCCACCACACCACAACTCCATAGAATATGATTGGTCTGATGATCGCTGTGTATAACCATCTGACAATCTTGGGGGACATTCCCCATTTCAGGCCTACCACCTTGCGGCAGGTATAGAGTGCTATTGCCGCTTTCTTAGTCCTATCTGCGGTGTTCAGCTTTCAGTCCAGTTTCCTGTCTAGAGTGATGCCACTATCACTAAGAACTAGTGATTCCCCTAGAAGTTTCGGAAGCCTTAGATTTGGTATTTTGTACTTCCTGTTGAACAGCACGACCTCTGTCTTGGACGGATTGACTCCCAAGAAAAAAAAATAAAAAAAAATCATACAAGCACAAAAATAAAATTAAAAAATCTGAGATGTGAACTTAGGATAAGTGTTCCAAAGATATGGGAACTGCTTGATGAAACTTATTTATTTTAGTTGGCATACATACATTTCAAAAAGATATGTACTAAAAACAATGATGGTCAACGCAATTACACGTCCCACATAATTTAATATATGGTAAATTTTGATCAATTTCCTCTCTTAGGTGTACCGCGGAAACTGTGGGTGATGGAACCTATGTTTGTTCTGGACTTTGGTTCCGTGTAGTCTAGCGGTTATTTTCCGTGTAGGAAAAAAAAATTTAAAAATTGTCGGCCTGTTATCATAGATTATCAAGACAGGTAACTTTGATTTTATGACAGAAACTGATTTGCAATCTTGTAGTTTGGTGTATGGTATTTATTTACTTAATCAATGCCATTCTTTTAATAAGCGCTTACATATTTTTAAGTATTGTACTTCAGTCAGCCCATTCTACTAATAACATAGAGTCGAGTCATTCCATGAGCTGCGGTTATTGAAACATACAGAAGTATACAGGAAAGGACATCGAAAATCAAGGCCGGTTACATCAAATCTTCCACTCTCTTCTTTGGAATGTCTCCCATTGCTCCAACAGGCGCGCCTTCAGCCTAGTCTTTCTCCCCTCAATAGGCCAATACTGAGAATGTTTCATCGCCAATAGCAAGCGAGGTCCAGCGTGCTGGTTCTGGTCATGAAAGCAAACGATTATGCTTTGCGTTACCGGATGGCTTCTTGGCAAGATTACTGGGTGACGACCATCATAATCCAATTACAGGAGGATGATGTCAGGAGTTACCTCTCAAACCATCTTAAGGTAGCTCCTAATGAATTAGCGGTCTTTAAGTTTAATTTTAAACATAAGCGTAGTATATCCTCTTTTAAAATTGTAATTCCTGAATCCAACTTTGAAAAAGCACTTGATCCGTCAGCCTGGCCTGAGCACAATATTATTCATGAATTTTTAGCCAAAGATCCTCTAAATCCCAACTATGTCGAACCAGCTCCAAAAAACTGAGTAATTACGTATTTTCTTGCTGCTACCAAAACTTTCGAAGTATTCTGGGTAAATTGAGCCAATTTTTTACTAAGAGTGCTTCTTTTGATTTTGATGCTATTGCACTTACTGAAACCTGGCTTAATTCCTCTGTCTCTGATTATGAAATTTTTGTTCCAAAGTATACTGTGTTTCGAATGGATAGACCATCTTTCGGTGGTGGTGTCCTCATTGCTGTTAATAATAAAATCTCAGCTGAACTAATATCTTTCCCGAATCAGTTTGGAATCGAGTTTATCGCTTTAAAAATAGCTGTTGGACCGACTCATATTTTCATGACCTTGTGGCGAGTCAACCGACACAATTTGAAATTGCAACGAATAAATTCTTTTTCGCCATAGTATCTAAAATCCCTTTGGGCATACTAAAAGACTACTCGCTACAAGAAGCTTCACTCTTCAAGAAATCATCTTAATATTGACAACATATACATTCAACCAAATCTTTGTATCCACACTATTCATGCAGTTATCTTTAATAAATATTAATAGTTATTAACCAACGTGGTTATATTTATTTGGAGCATAAAAGTCTCCATAATTGGTGACCCTGATGAATTGACTTGCAACTGGAATTCAGCTCGGCGACAGCCGCCCAAGCCATTTACTCTTCCAACTGCAGCAAACCAAGGCAACCTGCGACGAATCAGTAGTACGACGCTACTGGATCAAACGTTTGCCTCCTCCCGTACGCGCGGTAATTGTCGGCATGATAGGAAGCTCACCGCAGACCAAACTCTCACAACTTGCAAAAGCAGCCGATGCAGTTATGGATTCCTTAAACGACGATGCGTCTGACCACAACAGCAGTCTCATCAAGAAGAACGCGTCATAACGCTGACCAAACGACTCGACGATAACGACAAGGCTCTGCAGCAGATTAACAACAAACGGGGACAGTTACTAAATCACAATCAAACGCGTGGCAGAAATAATCAGCGAACCCAAAATTATTACCGCAACAATGCACCTTCTAACGATAGATCGTCCCAACAACTGTGTTGGTACCACAACAAGTACGGCAGAGATGCACAGCGTTGCAGCCAACCATGCTCCTTTACAGCGTTCAACGAGGACGACCAAAAAAACGAAATGCAACCGTCAGAGGATCAGGAGGCAGCCTTGACGGATTAAGTAATTTCGCCTCTTCTTATCATCAAGCATTTCAAATCAATGTTCACAAAATTTCTTACTGCAACCGACTTTTCGTACCAGACGCCCAATCTGGGAGAACATTTTTAGTCGATACAGGAGCCGACGTTTCGATCATTCCATACAGTACTATTCACAAGAATATACAAAACGCCAATCGCCATACACTCTTTGCAGCGAACGGCACAGAAATAAAAACATACGGCACCATCCGCTTGACACTGGACCTAGGACTACGTCGTCCTTACACTTGGAACTTCGTTATTGCTGATACCAATACTCCAATCATTGGATCCGATTTTCTACACCACTACAACCTTCTTGTCAACATCAATCAAAACACGCAAAATTCATCAATTATTAAAACATTCAACACATCCAACGCATTCGCTCAACTGTTGGAGGAATTCAAAGACATCACACAATTCAACACAATCACACATCGTCCATCGTCAACGACTAGCATCACCCACGTCATCGACACCAAAGGAGCACCACCCTTCGCGCGACCACGAAGACTGACCCCAGAGAAACTCCGAGCAGCAAAGAACGAGTTCCAATATTTAATGGACATGGGAGTATGCAGACCTTCTAAAAGCCCATATGCTTCACCTTTACACATGGTACGAAAACCTACTGGTGAATGGAGACCATGCGGTGACTACCGCGCCCTCAATGCGCAAACCATACCGGACCGGTATCCACTACCACACATACAAGATTGCACACACGTGTTCTATGGAAAAACTATTTTCTCCAAGATCGATCTCAACCGCGCATACAATCAAATCCCAATAGAACCCTAGACATCCCTAAAACGGCCATAACAACTCCTTTTGGTCTGTTTGAATTCACACACATGACATTTGGACTGTGTAACGCAGCTCAAACATTTCAACGCTATATGCATACAGCATTCAGGGATTTAGACTTTGTCTTTGTTTACGTTGACTATATAGCTGTCGCATCGGCCAACATACAACAACATCATATCCATCTGCGCCAAGTTTTCGAGAAACTGAAAGAGTACAATCTCACGATAAACCCCAGCAAATGTAGTTTCGGAAAAGAATCAATTGAGTTCCTAGGACATCAAATTAACCACCAGGGTTAATTTTCCCAAACCAAGGAAAAAACCATTACAAATTTCCCCTTACCCAAGGTGGCCAAAGAATTACGAAGATTCCTCGCAATGATCAACTTTTATGGACGATTCCTCCCCAATGCTATTCAACATCAAGCTCCACTAGTGCAGCTTATACCAGGCAATAAGAAAAACGATTCCACCCCAATCAACTGGACAACAGAAACAATCGACAAATTCAACAGTTGCAAAAATTCTTTAGCACAAGCTGCACTATTGGCACATCCTGCACCGAACGCAAACCTTTCGCTAAGCACAGACGCGAGCAACATAGCAGTGGGAGCGGTTCTACATCAAGTCATCAACTCGGAATACCAACCAATGGGATTCTTCAGCATTAAGCTCTCAGAAACACAACGAAAATATAGCACATACGATCGGGAACTCCTAGCAATTTACCTCGGAATAAAACATTTTCGCCACATGCTGGAAGGCAGGGTTTTTCACATCCGTACAGACTACAAACCCTTAGTATACGCCTTCGATCAAAAACCCGAAAAAGCATCCCCACGACAACTTCGCCAATTGGATTTCATAGGACAATTCACCACATCTATAACACACGTAGCAGGAGACGAAAATACAACCGCAGATACGCTTTCCCGCATCGAAGCCATCGGAGATAATTGCATTAATTATAATGAAATAAGCGATGCGCAATTACGCTGCCCAGAACTCCAAAAACTACTCAATTCCAACACCAGCTCGCTTCACTTAAAAGCAGTTAATATTCCTCATACACATCACTCACTAATTTGCGATATATCTACTTCTAGCGTACGGCCTTTCATACCACAGCCTCTTAGAAACAAAATCATTGAGAAGCTACATAACATTGCACACGGTGGAGTTAAGGCAACTATAAAACTTTTAAAACAACGATTCGTTTGGCCCTCCATGCACAAAGAAATCTCCGAGTACGTAAAACACTGCATTCCTTGCCAAAGATTAAAAATCACCCGTCACGTTCGCTCACCTCTTCAAAACTTTACACTACCTAACCAAAGATTCGAGCACATCAATCTGGATCTTATTGGACCACTACCACAATCTGGCCCGTACAGATACTGCCTCACCATTATAGATCGGTACACGAGGTGGCCAGAAGCCATCGCTATTGAAGACATGCAGCCGATACCGTAGCATCCGCCCTCATTCGCTCCTGGATCTCCAGATTTGGCATACCGGCTCGAACCACAACGGATCAAGGCAGACAATTCGAATCGAGGCTATTCAATGAATTATCAAGGCTACTGGGAATCGATCACCTACGTACAACCGCATATCATCCACAAGCAAACGGAATCATCGAACGCTGGCATCGAACACTAAAAGCTGCCATAATGTGCAAAAACCATGCAAATTGGCCACAGAAACTACCAATAATTCTTTTAGGACTTCGCACAGCTTACAAACCGGACATTCAAGCAACACCCGCACAGCTAGTATACGGAACTACGCTCAGGTTGCCGGGAGAGTTTTTCCACCAATCAAACAAAATACAATCTCAAACGGAATATGCCAAAGAATTGGAAAAAATCATGCAAGAGATCCGTCCAGCACAAACAGCTCATCATGACACCTCCAAACCATTTATATTTAAGGAATTGGAAACCACCTCACATGTATTCCTACGAAATGATGCCGTACGCACTTCACTTCAACCTCCATACGACGGTCCATTTGAAGTCATCGAAAGGAACGACAAACACTTCACCATATCCGTCGCTGGACGTGCAGTCAAAGTATCAGTGGACCGCCTCAAGCCCGCCTTCATAATAATGCAACAGCCAACAGACAAAAGCTCAACGCTGGAACCACCAAATAAAGGACCAGACCTACAGGCTCTTGGAGAGTCACCGGAAACAACCTCACCTCCAAGACCCCGGCGTACAATTAGACTCCCTGCTCGCTTTGCACCATGAAGTCTAGGGGGGAGTACTGTGGCGAGTCAACCGACACAATTTGAAATTGCAACGAATAAATTCTTATTCGCCATAGTATCTAAAATCCCTTTGGGCATACTAAAAGACTACTCGCTACAAGAAGCTTCACTCTTCAAGAAATCATCTTAATATTGACAACATATACATTCAACCAAATCTTTGTATCCACACTATTCATGCAGTTATCTTTAATAAATATTAATAGTTATTAACCAACGTGGTTATATTTATTTGGAGCATAAAAGTCTCCATAACCTGTTCCTATATACCTCCATCGGTTGAGGATACTGTTTATTTACACCACCTCGAGGCTATTAAGTTCGTTCTATCATTAGTCAGTGACTCTGATTTTATCCTAATTATGGGTGATTTCAACCTTCCCAAAATCTCCTGGATCCCGTGTGAAGATGACAATTCCTTGCATGTCAGTTGTCAAAACGACTTTATTGATGCGTTAATTGAAATTGCTTTTTTTTAAATTAACCACATCCTTAACACACTTAGCAGATCTCTAGACCTTATTTTCTGTAATAGGATATCCTCTGTGACTGTAAATCGGTCTTCACCACTATCGCTTCCTGAGGACGTACACAATCCTACACTATTGGTTTCGGTATTAATTGATGTCCTTAATATACATGCTAACTATAAGACTCAGTATCGTACTAAATGTTTCCGAAAAACGGATTATAATGCTCTTCGCAATCATTTAGCTGGATTTGACTGGGAATATCTTTCATCTTATAACTCTATTGATGCTGCTACTGATTCTTTTTATGATGTAATCCACGATGCCTTGGACCAATTTGTTCCTGTAGTTTCATCGTCTTCATCAACTAAACCGCCATGGTTTAATAAACACCTTTCTCGTCTTAAGAACAGGAAATTTAGAGCTTACAAAATGTTTCTTAAGTCTGGATCTTTGTTTCATCAGACAAACTTTCTTTACATTCGCAACCAGTTTATTATTCTTAATAATCAACTTAATAAGCGTTACATCGTGAATTGTAAGGCAAACTTCCGAAATGATCCGAGCTCCTTCTATTCGTTTGTCAATATGAAACGAAAATCCAGTCTTTTTCCTCCTTCCCTAACTTATAAAAATATTTCTGATTCTTCAGAACAAGGTATTGCTAATCTCTTTGCTTCATTTTTTCAATCAACTTATTTTCTGCTGGTCCCGATAATGTCCCGAGCTGTATTCTCAGGCACTGCTCTAATATCCTATGCTACCCTCTTACCATCCTATTCCATTTCTCTCTGGACCTTTCATGCCTTCCTATGAGATGGAATGAAACTTTTATTATTCCACTTCATAAGAAAGGTTCTAAATAAAGGCATGGTTTTGTCAAATATCGCTCTACAACAACCAATCTGCAAGAATTCACTTCGATCGTCCACAAGGGTTATCTAAAACGAATGCAAACCGATGTAGTTTACACCGATTTTAGCAAAGCTTTCGATTCGGTTAATCATCGTCTCCTTCTCCGGAAACTTTATCTTATGGGTTTTCCTCCTAATATCATACAGTGGATGACTTCATATCTATAGAATCGTACGCAGCGTGTTTTGTAAAAGAACATCACATCTCATGTTATAAAAGTAACATCTGGTGTTCCGCAAGGCAGTCACTTAGGACCTCTACCTCTGTGTTAACGACTTACCTAGTGTCGTGAGCTATGCTTTTACACTTATGTATGCTGATGATGTCAAGCTCTGCTTTTCTTTCTCTGACCACTTCCTTCATAGACATCTGAAATTCGACCTTGATGAAGTATTCTTGTGGTGCTCTAATAATCTTCTCTCACTAAACTGCTCAAAGTGCAAGGTTATGACGTTTAAACGTAGCATGCCTCATGTCATCTCGTACTCACTTGGGAATCACTTTTTAGATCGTGTTTCCTTAATCAATGATCTTGGAGTTCTTTTCGATCACAAGCTGTCGTTTAATGAACATATTTCTTTAACAGTTAATAAAGCCAGAGGAGTACTTGCTTTTATCAAGCGTTGTTCAAAAGAGTTTGATGATCCCTTCACCACTAAAACGTTGTATATCTCTTTGGTTCGACCGATCCTGGAATACTGTTCATGCGTTTGGAGTCCGCAGTATATGGTTCATCAAAAAAGTATTGAATCAGTGCAAAAGCAGTTTCTTTTATTTGCCTTAAAGTATTTAAACTGGGACTCAGATGATCTTCTACCACCATATCTTTGTCGGCTAAAATTATTAGACCTACCACCATTGCAGGTACGTCGTACTTGTGCTGGGGCCATGCTCCTTCATAAAATTATTCTTGGTCAAGTTCACTCGAAACTTTTACTCGAAAAGATACTTTGTTCTGTTCCAAACAGTTCAACCAGGTCCTTCCGACCCCTTTGGTTAGCAATTTGCAGATTTATTTTTGCGGATCATGATCCTTTTCGCGTTATTTGTAAAAACTATAACTCATTGTCACTTTTTTTTTCGACTGAATTATCCCTAGATGTAATAAAATCTAAATTGATTGTTTTTTTATTAGAATAATTTGCCTAATTCTTAATTATAATTAATTTTAATAATAATTGTATAAATAACAGATAATTGTTATATTCAATAAATAAAAAAATAAATCGTAAATCGTAAAATTATGAGTTCTTGAGCCGCCCGTCTACTCGAAGCAATCCAAATTGATCCAAAAAGGGGGATAACGATTACACCGAGGTGCCCTAACAACGAAGGCACTCTTTCTCCCGTTAAAGTAAAAATCAATATTTTCAATAAAAAAAATAAAAAAACATTTATAATTAAACAAGAAAAAAATTCACTTGTATGAAGAGTGCCACTTAGAAACAATACTTAATTTTCCCAAATTTGTCCTTTTTTAGCACCACGCCTACAACTAACATCACCGATCGGTTCCATAGTATTTAAATTGCATTAGATGGGATTCAAATAATGCGTCACAAAACCAATGTTACCTTGTCTTCAATGCACAGATATAAAAAAAAAAAAAAGAAAGGGAAGCTAACCTCGGGCGGAGCCGAAGTTTATATACCCTTGCAGTTGAGTCGCAGTCCGCTAGGTGGAGACACGCATCTTATATTATTAGATATAAAGCGGATCGTATATAGTCGGCCGATCCTTATGAAATTTGGCATATTGAATTATTTTGCCCAAACAGGAATCCATTGAAACTCCCATCCTTCTAACTTGAAAAACAACCAAGACATTTCCGATCAATCAGTTATATGGCAGCTATAGGATATAGACTGCCGATCCTTATGAAATTTGGCAGATCGTATACGTTTGCCCAAATTAGTAATCGTAGAAAGTCCCATCCTTCTAACTACTAAAAACAACGAAGTTATGGCATTTCCGATCAATCAGTTATATGGTAGCTATAGGATATAGTCGACCGATCCCGGGCAAACTAGAGACTAGAGCAAACTAGAGTTTGCGTAGAAACAGACAGACAGACGGACAGACGGACCGACGGACAGACGGACATGCTCATATCGACTCAGGAGGTGATCCTGATCAAGAATATATATACTTTATAGGGTCGGAGATATCTCCTTCACTGCGTTGCACACTTTTGACCAAAATAATAATACCCTCTGCAAGGGTATAACAATCGGTTACCAACAAAATTGAATTCTAAAACTCTGCAATAATATTTTCTTCTTAGTAATAATTGGACCAACTCATTTTTGATTAAAAGTTCGACCGTCGGGACAGCTTCGACGTGGAAAAGAAAAAGAAAGTGAAAGGATCCCAATCCAGTCCAAAAGTTTTTGTGAAGTGGCTGCCATCATCAAAGGTTAAGTAAGACGCTAAGGATGTTGAAGCACCACTTCCGCAACCGGAACTCGCCTTTGGACAGAAGCGCTGAAATATGAACATGAGAAAAACCTCCTCCAGCCACCAGACATTAGTTCGTCGACGTAAAAAACTCGAAGCAAGAATTTGGATCCCACTGAAAAATCAAAAGTCAGAGCTACTGGATGCGAACGAAACCTGAGCCGGACGTGAAAAAGCTTCGGTTGGATGAATGGCCCAGCCATTAAGATGACATTCAAGGAATAATCTAAGGTGGTAGCAGCGGACTTTTTAAACAACACCCTAAGTTTCGTCGTGGTGCTGTCCCTCTTTAGCACACAGTGATATGGCAGAAACAATTTTTAGCTTTAAATTGGCGGGAATTTTCCAAGAGCTGACGTCTAACGCGAAATTGAGCTGCAAGCAGTCTCTCACAGAAATCCTATCTGTAGAGATTCGTACGTCACCTATATCGGCTACAGACACCGAAGACCTTATCTTCCGCAGCTGCAGCTGGTTCGCCAGCCTTGAAGTGACTAGGTGTACCTTCGCCTAAACACTCCTCAGGCGAAAAACTTTAAAACCTTGGGCAGTGATTTATCATGTGGGAATGGCCATCACAGACCACGGACAAGTTTTTAATCATAAGTACAGAGTTACTGCAGTTTTTGGTTTGATGACGACGTCGGAAAATTCACTCTCAAAAGTCCGGTATTTCTGCTCGAGGAAAGTGACGATGGACTCTCACGTTGGAATAGGATCAAAATAATCCGATGCATTTCTTTCCACTAAGACTGTGTGGCATTATCAACCTTCAGCAACAACACTTGGATTATGATGCACCAGCAATCTGCTTCGATGTGCCCATGCTTGCCAGGGCGCGCATATACGAATTAAAGTATCTCATTAACATGAGCTTAAAAAATAAGCAGGCGATTACAGAACCTTTTGTTTAGTAGCTCCAAGGCAACGTCATTGTTTTTGTTCGTCAGCTCCAATGATCGCACAGTCTCCAAGGCAGAATCACGAAGGCAGAACCGCAAAAACTGAAGCGTATCCACCCGACTTATAAATGGCTTTGTGTCTACCATGTAGAGAACGGTGACCGGAATTCAAGCCACTCTGCATAACCTCCACCAAAAGTGGGAAGGGGCGGTGGCGGACTGAAAAGTTCAGTATAACCGCCGCATCGAAATTGGAGGTGGAAATAACGTTGATCAGCACCGAGCTCGCAGGCAACAAACTGGAGCGCCGAAAAATCTCCTGATCTAGGATGAATCTGCGCAGACAACTCTTTGTGCGTGCTCTTAAAATCCGCGACGATGCCCTGCGATTCGCAAAGCCGCACGTTCAGCATTGCTTCCAAAAATGGCTCTAAGGCTTTAAAGGAGGACAGCAATCCTTGGAGATCCTCAAAAAAGCAGACTCGCAAAATGGATTCGTTTTCGCATCAAAAAATGCATTTTAGTTTGTTTATTTATTTTTATTGTTTATTATTGACCCACTGTTTAACTTCTATATAACGGGGTAATATATAATATATATAAGGACGAGTGTTTCAATCAGCGCACAATGGATGAAATATAGATGTTTATATTTCGCGCAGAAATCACAAACCAAATAATGTTTTTTAATGAACGTCACGGGTGTTTCTGAGGTCATTAAATTATTGCATGATTTTCCGGCGACTGCGTGTCCCGCCAGTTCATTTGTAATGCAACTCAAAATAAGTATTGTTAACTAAAAATTTAACGAAAGATCCACGTAAATAAAAACATTAAGTTTATTTATATTTCACGAATATTTATAAAGCAATTCACACTTCACCCAAATCATATATAACACGTCTACAACAAAACCATCTTAAAACTCCAATAATAAAAATATTTATAAATAGTGCTCATTGTACTCATGTCACTTAATTTTTCGTATTTTTTTCTTATTATAAGAAGTACATTTTTATTTTCGTATTTGAAAAAGGTAAACATTTTTACAGCATTTTTTTAATATATATTTTTTGCCTCTATTTCAGACTCAGTATGATACGTTGAATGACTCCGATATCAGCATTGAACAACAACATTTGCAAACTGTTCAGAGGCTTTATCAAGAGAGCAGCCTACAAGAGCTGCATAATCGTCTTAGTAATCAGTTTGGGGCCGCAGGATTTCCTCTACCAAATTTTCATCATCAGCAGCATGGCGGAGCCGGATCTTCTGCGGGTGTTTTACCATTTTTACACCCCTTTATGAGGCCGCCAATATCGTCTCATCCATTAGTTCAGCTGATTCCTGATCATGAAAATCATCAAGGTCATAGCTACATGCAACAGCATGAAACCAACTCCCAAAAAATAGCTTTGTCGCCTATATGGTCCACTGCGGCGGTGGCGGCTGCGCATATACAAGCCGCACTGGCAGCAGCAGCAGTTGCCGCCGCCAATAGCAATAAAAACAACACAGTTTTTAGCAATAATAATTTGCTTACCTTGAAGGGTAAAGAGCATCAGCTATCAAGAAATCACCCAAATACAATGGAGAGCCCATCACTGAAAATGGGAGAGAGCGGAGTGGAGGTTGATGCACCTCCCTCCAGGCCAATAACTCCACCATATGATAGCCAATCATTTGAAATTCTCTCCTATAGTCACAATACACCACCGGAGTCCCCACTTGGTCGAATCTACGCTAGTGCTATTGGACCAATTTCCAGTGTTTTCGAGGATAGTTCTTCACACCTTCCCTCACCACCATTGCATAATCACAATGTTACTAGCCAATTGGAATCAACACAGGAGTCTGAGCTAGACACTCCACTTAACCTTAGTAAGCCTAAAGGATCTTCCAGTTCATCACTAGAAAGTCCCTGTCAAAAAGATCAATTTGAAACCCTTAATTCCGTAATATCCAGTGTGCCTCTTAACTGGAAACAAGGTGCTAGCCAACATCGGCAGCATTTCACTGATATAGAGTCTCCACTTATTAAAAATCATGTGAGTTAATAAAAATAGAATAGAATAGAATAGAGAAAATTAGAAAAAGACTTTTAAAAAACTTGTGAAATTAAACTAACCATATAGAAATAAGAAGGGACCAAATTTGTATTGCATGACGCACGGTAAATTTTTCGCACGTTCCTTACCCAGGTTACGGTTACCTATAAAACAAGAAAGCAAAGCTAACTTCGGGCGGAGCCGAAGTTGATATACCCTTGCAGCTTAGGTTGTACCATTTCTGATCGTTCAGTCATATGGCCGATATAGGATATAGTCGGCCGATCCTGATGAATGCGTAGAAACAGACAGACGGACAGACGTTCAGACGGACAGACGGACATGCTTTTATCGACTCAGGAGGTGGTCCTGATCAAGGATATATATATATACCCTCAGCAAGGGTATAAAAACCAACAAAATTATTACCAAGAAAGGAAAGCTATCTTCGGGCGGTGCCGAAGTTGATATGCCTTTACAGTTAGGTAGCAGTTTATATTATTATATATATCGGATCGAAAGTTATGGCATTTCCGATTAATAATTTATATGGCTATAGGATATAGACGACCCGTCCCGGTCGTTTCGACTTATATATTGCCTGAAAATGTGTATGAAGGATGTATGCAAAGTTTCAAGCCGATTGCTTAAAAACTGAGAGACTAGTATGCGTTAAAACAGACAGACGGACGGAACTCTGGATGTGATCCTGACCAAGAATATATATACTTTATAGGGTCGGAGATGTCTTCTTCACTGCGTTTCATACTTTTGACCAAAATTACCTCCTGTAACTACCTTCTAATACCTTCTGCAGGCAGGGATATAAAAACCTTTTCACGAGGTAAAAATTAGGTAACGAACGCGCATGCCAAAATATCTGTTATAAATTTTGATAACGAAAAAAATCCAATATATGTAGGTATACAATACAATTAAATTTTCTTATAACTTTGGTTTTTATCGGCGACAGCGACGGTAGCAGCATATGTAGATGTACTTTGGTTGAACAATTTTTTTTGGTCAGAGTTTTATGCTGACATGTAGGTTTCCAGGATGGGCCAAGGATCAATAGCTTTACAACTATGGAATGAGTGAAAACAATGTCAATCAAAACTAACAATTCCCTATTAGCAACTAACTAACAATACTCAACTCACACACCCAAATATACTGTACAGAAAAAAGCGGACCCACTTCTAGAATAATTAATTCATTTGCCGTTTTGGATGCATTCAAGAAGAAGTCTGTTATTTATGTCTACTGTCGTCGATAATGGCATGTGAATGGCTTATGTCTGAAGGGTTTGTGTATAACCTATTTCAATTATTTCTACAGTAGGCCCTGGAATGTTGTTTATATATGAATTGATATGTATGATGGGGTATACTGTTTGTATGAGGGTTTCGATTTCGCCCAGTAGTACTCAAACTCATGTCACCGCCTTTTCAGGCCGTAATGTCAAATTTCGATCGAAAAACAAAAACAATTCCGTAAGTTTAGCCTTTCGAACGTCAAAACAAAGTAGGCGAAGTAATTCTGCCTAGAGGTTTGCATGTCGGTCCAGTATACAAAAGCACTTAGGTTCGAATCTTAGGGTGAGTAATTATTAAATAAAGTTTTCAATATTAATAATGTAATGTTACTTAACATATTAATTTAGTTTACATTTGGTTCAACATAAATTAACAGCAATTGTTAAGGAACACATTAAAAATAATGATTATCAAATTAGGACATTTTGAGGTGACATTTTTTTTCTTTGATTTTGGGTCATAAATGCGGCCTGAATTTCAGAGCTGAAAAGAAAGCAGCCCCGAAAAGAAAGCATGATTCCGCACTGAAAATCGTGGCTAAAGCAGACGGCGGACGTGGCGGACAGACGGACCGACGGACAGACGGACCGACGGACAGACGGACATGCTTATATCGACTCAGGAGGTGATCCTGATCAAGAATATGTATACTTTATAGGGTCGGAGATGTCTCCTTCACTGCGTTGCACACTTTTGACCAAAATTATAATCTGTCTGTCTGTCTGTTTCTACGCAAACTAGTCTCTCAGTTTTAAAGCTATCGAGTTGAAACTTTGCACACACCCTTCTTTCCTTTGCAGGCAGTATATAAGTCGAAACGGGATCGGTCAAATATATCCTATAGCTGCCATATAACTGATTGATCGGAAATGCCATAACTTCGTTGTTTTTCAAATTAGAAGGATGGAACTTTCAATGGATTCCTCTTTGGGAAAAATAATTCGATATGCCAAATTTCAAAAGGATCGGCCAACTATATACGATCCGCTATATATCTAATAATATAAGATGCGTGGCGCCACCTAGCGGACTGCGACTCAACTGCAAGGGTATATAAACTTCGGCTCCGCCCGAAGTTAGCTTTCCTTTCTTGTTTGTTAAGTGAAGTTTGTTAAGTTTGTTAGCTACAATTGATGTTTAAAATTCCCGCTTTTTATAAAATACAAATTCTATTCGATTTATATATGGGCGTTAATTTATTATATAAGATTTGATGTAATCGCATGAGCGATAAATAAATAATAGTCTGAGGGGTTTAAGAAGGAGCGACGAAGTGAAAAATCAGTGGCGCGGCATAACGCTTGATGCTGTGGAGTGACCGAGAGATAACGCGAGGCCTAAAAAATCATAGCTTTAAAAGCTGTTGCTGTAACAGTACTAAATACGCTCTGTTGAGATGTAAACACATCATGTGAAAGTTCTTACCTACAAAAAATCAAGTTTCCGTTTTGGCGACGGATTTTGAAAAGTTTTTTGAAAGCAATAGCGAGGCGTTACATTCGGTGTTATTCAAATTTAAAATCTGGGGTGTTGGGCAGGGCTTTTTAACCTGATAAATGACCAATATAACTTTTAGCTTTGGGGCTTTAGGGCTTAACATTTATTTTTTTTTTTTTTTTGCGCGGTTCCCACTGCATACGTACAGCCCACCTCCCGTCCAACCGACCGAGGGACGCTGCCGCGTAACGTACGGCTCGAATCGCGGGAATAGATCCGAGATAGATAAGCGAGGATTAGGAGAAAGATATCACGAGAAAGAGTGTTGCACAGATAAGGCGGTTAATATAAGCGATTTAAGATTGTTAGTAGATCAAAGTGACAAGATGTGGTAGAGACCATTGTAGTCCGAACATAATACCCTGAACGGATCGTGTTGGGCATATGTCGAACTACAATGGCTGAGGAGTAGAGGACGAAAGTTTCTGGTCCTTCTACTAGGAATGTTAAAATTTAAACGTGTTAGTAAATGCTGGCTGTCTATATTTCCATAAATAAGATTATATAGAAACACGACACCCAGCATCGTTCTACGATTTATTAATGATGGTAAGTTGATTAGTAAAAGTCTACTATGATAAGAGGGGAGGTAAAGATTTGCATCCCAATTAAGTCCCCTAAGAGCAAAAGTAAGGAAGTTTTTTTGTACAGATTCAATGTGATCTAGGTGTACTCCATATTGAGGACTCCAGACACACGATCCATACTCATAAATCGGACGGACCAGTAATGTATATAACGTTTTAGTTATGTACGGGTCATTAAATTCTTTTGACCATCTTTTAATAAAACCGAGCACACCCATAGCTTTATAAACCATAGTAGATATATGGTCGGTAAATTTAAGTCTCAAATCTAATAGGACACCTAGATCGTTAACCTGAGTTAATCGTTCTAAGGCGCTCCCATAGAGAAAGTACATAGCCTGGTGAGGACTAGATCGGTAAAAAGACATAAGTGTACATTTCGATCCATTAAGCTTTAGGTTATTTACTAAACGCTAATTTTCAAGTTTATCCAAATCGGATTGAAGTCTAGACTGGGCACTAGTGAATTTATACTGAAGGCATAGCTTAACGTCATCAGCGTACATAAGTACAGGTGAATTAGTTAAGGCAAGGTGCAAGTCGTTAATAAACAGTGTAAATAGCAGGGGTCCAAGATGGCTTTCTTGGGGCACCCCCGATGTGGCGCGGACTAAACGCGAGGTAACATAAGAAGATCAGTTGGGAATCCCAAAAGACTGAGTTTACTTATAAGAAGCGAATGGTTAACAGAGTCAAATGCTTTACTGAAGTCAGTGTATATGACGTCTGTTTGTAAGCCATTCCGGAAGCCATCCGTGATAAAAGATGTTAGCTCCAATAAGTTGGTAGTGGTGGAGCGGCGCTTCATGAAGCCATGCTGGCACGGAGTTATTATTGAACTACGTAGGTGTTGCACATGTGGAGTGATAAGTTTTTCAAAAAGCTTTGGAATTGCTGACAATTTAGAGATGCCTCTATAATTAGCAGAGTCGGATTTTTTTCCTTTTTTTATGCAGCGGAATAATGAAGGATTCCTTCCACATATGGGAAGAGATCGAAGTTTCCAGAGATAGATTAAAGAGCGGTTTGCACAGTGCCTCGGCGCAGTATTCAGAACACAGCCTAGTACTCCATCAGGGCCTGGCGAATACGCGGGCTTAACCTTAAGAAGATCCGATAACACACCACTTTGATCGAAAGATGGGTAAAATATAAGGTTGGCTTATTGGATATTATAAGTGTAAGGCTGAGCTAAACTGCTGCTAGGTGAATAGGTAGTTTGAAAAAACTGTGCAAAGAGATCGGCCATTGCCTGATCGGTGTTCGCATAAGAGTTCTGCAGTGGGGGAAAAGATACATGTTTACGCTTAGTGTTTACAAAGTTATAAAACTGCTTCGGATCCTGAGTAAACTGAATCCTGCAGTGGCGAATATAACTCCTATAACATTCTGCCTTATGCACGGTGAAATTGGACCGAGCTACTAAGTATCTTGAATAACTAACTGTACAGCCAGATAATCTATGTTTGTTTAAAAGTCTACTCATACTATTCTTTAAATTTATAAGGTGCCTTGTATACCAAGGCGGATTCGTTGAAGCGGACGGATATTTCCACGGCACGCAAGCGTCAAAAAATATGTTCAAAGTGTAATCAAATTTTTGTAATGCGATGTTTATATCTTCGCATGCCAGTAAATCAGACCAATCAAATTCCAAAATTAAGTTATTTAATTTCATAAAGTCAGCCTTACGAAAGAAACGAACTTTCTGAGATTTAACTGTAGACTTAAGGTCAATAAAGTAATTATTTTCGATTGAAACCTCAAGAGTGGGATGATATGGATCCTCAGGGTTAGAAAAGGGCAAAGTTCTGGAAAGAGTAATTCCATCAGGATCAGAAACGAAACTTAAGTCCAACAGACGACCTAAAGAATTTCTAACGTGGTAAATTTGCCCGAGTGACATGTCGAACATGCCCTCAGGGAAGTCATGGTGGGAGTTAAGCTGTAAGCTGTGAATTATCAACATTTGACCCCATAAGTTCTGGGATATTAAAGTCACCCAGAGCTATTAGCTGGTCACCATCAGACAGACGATCGAAAACCAAACGAATAGCGGACAAATGTTGCCAGTATGTTGGCGGTTCGGACGAAGGTGGTATGTACGAACAGGTAACATACAAAGATTGATCGCACAAAGTGATTTTGATGCAAAGAAATTCAATGTCACCAAACTCTTGTGATTTTACCTCTTCAGAAGCGAATTTGGAGTCTACAGAAATTAGCACTCCTCCTCCCTTTCGCATCTATCCTAGTAGTTCTATCACATCTAAAAGTGGTGTACCTACTAGGAAAATCTTCGGAGCTTAAGATCTCCGGCTTTAACCAAGTTTCTGTAAATACAATTATGTGGGATGCAAAAAAAAAAACTATCAGAATACAGTTTGGGAAGTTTACTACGTAACCCTCTTGTATTCTGATAGGTAAGTGTTAATGAAGACATTAGTTTTTTGAGATTGAGGAAGATGAGGTGGAAGGTTGATCAGTGGCCTTAACATGTGGGAGTTTTACCCCCACAGGTTTGGTTATCTTTTTTTTCACCGTACTTGGCTGATGTTCTTTGACGAAAATGTTCTCTGGCCAAAAGCTGGCGGAACAGATCGTCTTGAACATCTGCAAGGGCACACGTATTTTGAAAGATGACGTGTGCCTGGTGTAAGAATATTTGAATTTTGTAATATCCACCATCTCTATGTCGGCTTTTGCTTTGGCTTTGATGTAAGCCGAGATATCAATCTCCGAAGTATCAGGGGCAAGCCGGGAAACAAAAATGTATTTCGATGGTGGGATTACCTGCAAGGGCTTTGGTGCCGCCGTAACTAATACTGCGGCATCAGTGCGTACCGGGGTCCGGACGGTTTGTTACCCTGTTTGGTGACTGTTACAGGAGTTTGAATTATTGGGTCTGGGATCACTTGAAGCGATGCCACAGAGAACATACGGGACAATTGCTCATTGATTCCGAGACATTCGGAAGCCGAATTTTTCTCGGGTCCGGCCCTTGGGGTGGCCAGAGATATAAGTGGCTGCATAGTTGTCGGCTGAGCAGGCTGAAGATTATTCGACCCGAGCACATCACTAAAAGCGGATTTCTTACGCTTTGGAGACTCATTTAGTAGTTGAAGACTACTTTTGACCTTTTCTTTCTTTTGACCTGTTCTTTGATGCTATTTATAGGTTAACCGATAGGTTAGATCCGCCCCTCAGTTCAAGGTCGTTCGTAGAAATTAGCGACACAAAATTCATCACGAAATATTGAATTTGAAAATAAATTCAATAGCGGAGTACAGAAAAATATCCCAGAGAATATTTTTCTGTACTCCGCTTTCGCTCTTTGATGCCAACACTGTAGAATTTTGAGATAGAAGCAATATCGAGCGAGATAGAAGCAATATTGTTTAATTGTGGGAACTGCCTGTTACGGATGCGGAGGATGTAATACGTACAAACCTTCGTATGAGAGAGCTCTGCAGATTCTCGTCGGCTGACAAGGAACTCTCAATAGAAAATGCCAAATCGACTAGGAAAGACGGAAGCGGCACATCAAAAATCAGCAATGATGGAGTTACGCAAAATACTGACCCTCCGTTGTTATGATAGTATGTTAGGGTTGTCGCGGATGGTTGTTTCGGTAGCGAAGGTCGCCGAAGTGTTTTTTAGGGATATAGATTGTTGATGGAGCTTGTGGTTTTAATTCTGTGATTTTTCTTTTTTGTTGCTTGATTTTACAAGGATCAGTAGGTTTCCGTCCCTGCTGGTGGAGATGATTTGTTTGCGGATGAGGTTAATTGCGTGATGGACAGCAAAATAGGAAAATTCAGTGAGAGTTATTTTTTTACCTTTCCACGGAGACGATGATGATTGTGCTATCGATTAAGTTAGTGGCCTTAAGTTAGGTGGCCCAGCGGGCCATGGTCACATATTAAGTTGTGTCCTGTTGATAGAGTTCGGACCATCGTAAGAGATAGGAAAATATTAATATAAAAACTACCACGGCTCGAAACCCAGATGGCCGTATGGTATATACCAAAACACATCCACAGGAGTCTCTTTGCTCAGGTGATGCGCTACAAAAGCAACAAACCCTCTCTTCCGGTACCTTCTCAATCCACTGCAGCAGCACTGCTGCTGCTATTCAGAGGGAACCATAACACACTTAACTCTTCAAATTCACTCCAATTGTCTAGTGGTATCCAGTCAATACTGACTGCTATAACAAATACAGAATGAAGGATATTTTGGGAAATCCAACCTTTTCTGGAGTTCTTAATCAAACATAAATCCGTTTAAATTACATGTTTTTCTCTTAGCACGTGTTTGTGTAAAGCAAATATAGTTTCACACCACAAAAGCATGCCTTTTCAGTTCTTATATTAACGACATGGTACAAAATTTGTAAAATTCGTCGACTTACTTGTCAACTATAAAATTTCATAACAATGTCATAATAATAGCTAGCTATTATTTGTCCAAGAAGGCATGCATATGGGCCGATAGAAAAAAAAAAAAATCCGATTTGACCGTAACAAAAACAGTGCCGCGGTCTCAAACTTGAATGGTCTCGCGGTCTCGTCTTCATGACTATCCACAGCTCTTGTATAGCTCTAAAAATCGATGGTTCTTCAGTTGTACGGAACGGAAGTCTGCTAGGTGGCGACACGCATGCCCTAGCTTCTAGCTAGTGCGCAAAGACACTATATATATATTTTTTTAAAGGAAACTAACCCAATCTACCAAATTTCACAAGGATCGGCAGACTATATCCTATAGAATTTCACCATCAAATACATTTGGTAATAAAAATGTTGGAAACAGCCCCAAGCGCCTTTAAAAATAGCAAGATTACGCCATTTCCGATCGATCAGTAATATGGCAGCTATAAGATGTAGTCGACCAACCCCGGCCGTTCGGACTTTAATGTACTGACTGCAAATAAACGAAGGAGGTGTGCAAAGTTTCAAGTCGATAGCTTAAAAACTGAGAGACTAGGTTGCATAGAAACAGACGGACATCCTTATATCGACTCAGGTTGTGATCCTGATTAATAATAAATATGTATATTGAGCGTTGCAAATATTTTTACCAAAATTACACAAAATAGTCTCTGCAAGGGTATAAAAAACACAGATACGTGACGGAAGAGAATACAACATACATATCTTATCTACAAAAAATATCTTATCTGCAAACTTTCATAGGGATCGGCCGACTATATCCTATAGCTATCATCACTTTGTTATTATACCCTTGCAGAGGGTATTATAATTTTGGTCAAAAGTGTGCAACGCAGTGAAGGAGACATCTCCGACCCTATAAAGTATATATATTCTTGATCAGGATCACCTCCTGAGTCGATATGAGCATGTCCGTCTGTCCGTCTGTCCGTCTGTCCGTTTCTACGCAAACTAGTCTCTCAGTTTTAAAGCTATCGAGTTGAAACTTTGCACACACCCTTCTTTCCTTTGCAGGCAGTATATAAGTCGGAATGGCCGGGATCGGTCGACTATATCCTATAGCTGCCATATAACTGATTGATCGGAAATGCCATAACTTTGATGTTTTTTAAGTTAGAGAGTTGGGACTTTCCACACATGTTATATTTGACCAAAATATCTTATGTACGTATATCTGTAATATCTAATTTCATAAGGATCGGCCGACTATATCCTATAGCTGTCATACAACGATCGAAATTGTCATAACTTTGGTGTTTTTGTTGATTGCCCGCCTTGTAGCTCCGGACGCCGTTCTCAGCAGCGCCACCCGAAACACTCCGTCGACCATTTCCAGGGACCCTCATCAGGGGCAACTTCATTAGAGGAAAGTTTTCGTCCTTCTCCAGCACGATGTCATTTACTGCTATGCCTTGACCAGTAATGCGCCATTTGTATCGTTGCTGCTACAGGGTTAAATACTCTTCCTTCCATCCACAACAAACACTGCTGAAGAAACCACACAAACACTGCTGAAGAAAGACGTCGCGTTGCCAAGCATCTAGCCGGTTTGTGTTGAGTTTTGTCAGGTCTGGCTCACTGAAACTAGAAGGAGGTCCTCCATGCAGAAAATGATTAGGGGTCAGGACATCCAGATCAGCGGTGTTTTCAGAGAGAAGGAATAATGGCATCGAATTAATCACTGCAGCAATATTGTACACCAGCGTTTGCAAATCGTCATCCTTTAGCGACGTCATAGTTTTTGTCCGTGAGCTCCTTACGATCGAAAAATCTTCAAGGCAGATTCACGAGGGCAGGACCGCAACCGTTAAGCTTCTCGAGCCGACTGATGAAAGGGTTTGTGTGCACCATGGTCGAGAACAGTGACCGAAATTCAAGCCACTCCGCATTACCTCCACTAAAAGTGGGAAGTGGCAGAGGCGGCAAAGCCTGAATGTCTCCACTGATTTCAAGAAGGACAACAATCCTCGAAGATCCTCAAAATGGACAACTGCACTTTTACTTAGGAATACTTTCCGGAGAGCACAATCGAAAAACGGATTCATTTTCGCAACAAAAATTGTATTTTAGTTTTTTTATTTATTGTCAGCTCACGACCCAGCTGACATTTGGTTCACCAAATGTTCAGTTACGTTTTCGGGAGCTTTATTTAATGTTGCAAATATAAGCTTTAATAAAAACAAGCACTATTATATTTTTATTTAATTTAATTGATTTTGTTTATATGTATGTCGGCGCACACTTGGTAGTTGGTATGAGTGTATGGGTATGCTTAATGTCATCATTATAGGAATATTGCACAGTCATTGGTTGGGTGTGTGTTTTGTCGCTTAAGAAGTGTCATTTTAGCAGGGCGACAGCGGAGTGTCGCTGTCGCCGAGTGTGGTTCGGTGGACGACGCAGGCAGTGGCACTTACAATTAGGTCGTCGTGTGTGCAAAACTTGCTGTGCTATTACGATGAATAGCTGTGCTATTAGGAAAATAACGGTGCTGCAACATCAGAAGTGGGATCTTACTCGCTACCTAATAATCCAGATAAACCATGGCGAATTTTGATGGAAATACAAAATAAAAACTTGATTGAGCTTATTAAAGCTGTACAATCGGCGACACCTGAAAAAACAAATAAAAAAACAATTGTGCTTCCAAAATTCAATGCAGACCTTGACGGCGCTGACTCATCAGTCTGGTGTTCAACCGTAAATATAATTTTGGCAGAAAATACTGTAAGGCAGTGAGTTGGTAATGGATTTGAGTGCATCGTTGGAAGGTAGCGCAGTGGCTTCCGCAAATATGTTATCCTAAGATAACTTGGGACGAATTTAAAGAACTTTTTTAAAGAATGCCAGCGGCCATGTTTCTGGCAATGTTAGCTAATTGTTCGACCGATGGGGAACGCCTCTCCAATTATGCTAGTCGTATGGTGTCGCCACTTATCACGAAATGCTTGCGAAGACGGCTCATTTACTTCAAATATGCGCACCAGAAGTGAATTGCCAACTGAGCTTGGGCAGGAGTGCATATGGCCACCATCAAAAAGCAAATGTAACATGCTTTAAGTGCGAAGAACTTGGTCATATTTCAACACATTGCAGTAAGCCTAAAGTGGACAAGGTCAAGGATACATACCAGATGAAATGAGTGGAGCTCTGGGAAATTGTTGAGCCCAAAAGAGGGATGGTTCATCGAGGAGAGACGATTATAACAACATTCGACTCTGAAGCGGAATTTTCAATAATAAATCCAAAGATAAATGACAAATTAGCTGGTAAAAGAATTAACAATGTAGTGATGTTGAAGGGTGGGGTGGCGGCATATGTAGCACATTGCAAATACTTAGCAACGTAAAAATTAACCAACATTGTATTGAGGTTTTGTTTCGTGTTTTGGATAATGAGTATTTTAAGAATGGCATTATTATTGGTCGAGAAGTACTGTCCCCTGGATTTAATGTTATAATATCACCATGAAAATTCGAAATGATTAGATCAAAAACTGTAAACTATTGTTCAAATGATGAGAAATTTTGGAAATTAAAAACTGATCTTGTGGAGGAAGATAAAGATAAATTTCAAGATTTATTGGAAAAATATTCAAAATCTTTTATTAGTTGAATTCCTTTGACTAGAGTTAGTTCGGGTGAAATGAAAATTAAATTAGTAGACCCAAGAAAAATTGTTTAAAGAAGACCTTATCGGCTTCGGAGAATTGGTTCGAGACAAGATTAATGAATTATTACAATGTAAAATTATACAGCCAAGTTGCTCACCATACGCAAGTCCCATAATGTTGGATAACAAAAATGACGGCACTCATCGTTTGTGTGTTATTTTTTTTGTGTGTTAATATTTTACATTTTTAGACATGGCATGTGGGTATTACCAAATTCCCATGCACAAAGAATCGGTAGAATGTACAGCATTTGTCTCTCCAGACGGGCAATATATATTTTTGGCAATGCCTTTTGGTCTCAAAAACGCACCTTCAGTATTTCAACGCACAGCCATGGAGACCTTGGATACCTTGCAAATACGTTTGTTGTCGTTTATATGAATGACGTAGTGGTGGCTGCTGCAACAAAAAGTAAGGCTTTGGAAAGGTTGCAAATTACTCTTGTTTATCTCACGAACTTTGGATTCTCATTCAATATAAAAAAAATGTTCTTTCCTTAAGTCAACAGTTCAATATCTAGGATATGAAGGGAGTGCAGGTGAAATACGTCCGAATTCGCTTAAAGTTACAGCGTTAACTACCTTGCCACCTCCTTAGTCAGTTTCTGCTTTACGCTAATTTATTGGATTAGCGTCTTATTTGAGGCATTAATGCAAGGATTTTCCTGTTTTATGAAACCGTTGTACCTTGTGACTTCGGAGAAGAATGATTTGGTTTGAAAATCGGAACATGAAGAAATTTGACAGAAAGTTATTTCTATTCTTACACAAAAGCCAGTCTTAGTAATTTTGGATCAGATCAGACCATCCTATTGTGTTGCATACCGAAGCAAGTTCTAAGGGATACGGTGCCATCTTGTTACAAAAAATCAACAATAAGTCTCATGTCGTTGAATATTTTAGTAAGGCTGCTTCTCCTGCTAAATCACGGTATCATTCCTATAAATTAGAAACTGTTGCTGTTATTTTGTCTATAAAACATTTTCGCCATTATTTATTGGGTAGACCTTTTGTTGTCTTCACTGAGTGTAACTCACTTAAAGCATCAAGAACAGGATCTATGTCCCAGAGTTAAAAGATGGTGAGCGTATTTACAGGGATTTACATTTGACATACAATATAAAGAAGGTAAACGATTGCTTCATGTTGACTTCTTTTCAAGAAATCTGCCTTTAGCAGAGTTGACTTGTAAAATCCTAGAAAAACGAGTTCATTTGGAAGAAATATCGGACAATTGGCTTTTGGCCGAACAGCGTCAAGATTCTGAAATTGTTGATATTGTAAATAAATTGAAAGAAAATTCTCTTGCTGAGGACATTGCTAAAACTTACGAGTTGACAACAGGAATATTATACCGAAAAATTCAGCGAAATGGTAGAACTCGATCTTTATCAATTGTTCCTCGATCATTTAGATGGTCCGTCATAAATCAGGTCCATGAGTCAATCATGCATTTGGGATGGAAGAAGACCTCAGATAAGGCCTATGACTATTACTGGTTCGATAACATGTCCAAGTACATTCGGAAGTTGGTTGAGAACTGTATTACGTAAAAAATGTCAAAGTCTTCTTAGGGAAAAGTTCCAGCAAGTCTTTATCCAATACCAAAAGTAAATACACCTTAGCACATCATTCACATCTACATAACTGGGAAGTTGAGCGGCAAGTCTGATCAAAAAGAGTATATCGTTGTCCATGTGGATGCCTTTACTAATTTTGTTTATTTAACCCACAAGCTTAAAATGGATGCTGAAAATTGCATAAATGCTGTCACGTCGGCTATTTTTCTGTTTGGATTACAAAACCGCATGATAGCGGATCAGGGTAGATGTTTCGCCAGCACAAGATTTAGTGAGTTCTACTTGCTCTACGTGCAAGTAGAGCAAATGGTCAAGTTGAACGCATTATGAGCACTTCAATGAACTTATTAACTGCCGTTGAAACTAGCAATCGATCTTGGCAAGATGCCTTAGGAGAAGTTCAATTAGCTTTGAACTGTACGGTTAATCGAGTGACAAAGGCAAGCCCTTTAGAATTGTTTCTAGGTAAAGTTGCCCGCCCATCGGGATTGCTTCCACCCCGCGATATGGTAGAAGAGGTCAACTTTGCTGAAGTGAGAGCACGAGCAGGTCAAAATATTTTAGTTGCAGCAGCATATAACATGGAGCAATTTGATAAAAAAAAAAAAAACCCAATGTTGTTTCATGCAAGGTTGGAGATTTCGTATTGTTCAAAAATGAAGGGAGGCAACACACAAAGTTAAGTCCTAAGTATAGGGGGCCTTTTCAAATAACTGAATTGTTAGAGGGGGATAGATATACGCTCAGGTCTTTGACAAATAATAAAAAAATATAAATATGCTCATGATGACATTAGAAAAATGCCAGATAGACAAATACCAGTTGAATTTGAAAGTTGTAATAAGGATTTAAGTAATGAAAAAATTGTAACAGAAACTGTTAAAAGAGCCAGTAATGAAAAAGATACTGTTGAAAGAGGCAGTAATGAAATCATGTAAAGAGAAACGGTTGAAAGAGACAGTAATGAAAAGGACACTGTTGAAAGGGCTAATAAGGGAAGTGCCCTAAGGGCTAATAATGAAATTTGTAACAATAATGTAAGCACAAGTGCCAAAAAAAAAGTTTTGATCATGGCTTGTGGCCCATTAGATAATATAATGTAAAAGCTGAATGGTTAATGATAATGTAAAAACAAGAAAGCAAAGCTAACTTCGGGCGGAGCCGAAGTTGATATACCCTTGCAGTTAAGGTTGTGCCATTTCCGATCGTTCAGTCATATGGCCGCTATAGGATATAGTCGGCCGATCCTGATGAAATTTGGCAGAACAAATAAGATTGCCCAAAGTGGAATCCGTAGAAAGTCCCCATTATTCTAGCTTAAAAGACAGCAAAGTTATGCTAATTCGGATCGTTCAGTTATATGACAGCTATAGGGTATAGTCGGCCGATCCTTATGAATTTTTATTTATTTTTGAATTATATTTTCAAAAATGGAATCTGTACCAAGTCCCATCCTTCTAACTTAAAAAACAACAAAGGTATGCCAATTCCGATCTTTCTATGACAGATATAGGATATAGTAGGATTTGTACATAAGATATTTTGGTCAAATATAACATGTGTGAAGAGTCTCAATCCTCTAACTTTAAAAACACTAAAGTTATGCCATTTCCGATCAATCAGTTATATGGCAGCTATAAGATATAGTCGACCGATCCCGGCCGTTCCGACTTATGTACTACCTGCAAGGAAAAGAAGGCTATGTGCAAAGTTTCAACTCGATAGCTTTAAAACTGAGAGACTAGTTTGCGTAGAAACCGACAGACAGACGGACAGACAGGCAGACGGACAGGCGGACATGGTTATATCGACTCAGGAGGTGATCTTGATCAAGAATATATATACTTTATAGGGTCGGATATGTCTCCTTCACTGCGTTGCATACTTTTGACCAAAATTATAATACCCTCTGCAAGGGTATAACAAGAAAGCAAAGCTAACTTCGGGCGGAGCCGAAGTTCATATACCCTTGCAGTTGAGTTGCAGTCCGCTAGGTGGCGCCACGCATCTTATATTATTAGATATATAACGGATCGTATATAGACGGCCGATCCTTATGAAATTTGGCAAATCGTATACGTTTGCCCAAATTAGAATCCATAGAAAGTCCCATCCTTCTAACTTGAAAAACAACGAAGGTATGGCATTACCAATCAATCAGATATATGGCAGCTATAGGATATAGTCGACCGATCCCGGCCGTTCATACTTATATACTGCCTGCAAAGAAAAGAAGGGTGTGTGCAAAGTTTCAACTCGATAGCTCGGTGTGGTTCGGTGGTAAGGATAGAAAGAAGAAGGGACGACGCAATTACGTCGTCGTGTGCAAAACCGAAACTCGCTGTGCTATTACGATGACGGAAAATAACGGTGCTGCAACAAATACAAATGGCATATGTGACCTGCGTAGGGTTGACGACCGAACTAGAATTAAAAGACGCGGGAGCGCTGCTCAACGCTCAAGCGCGGATGCTGCGGAGCGAACGAGAGATACCGCGAGAAAGCGAGACAACGCCAGCGCATGACGACAGATCCAGGTGGCCGATCGAATTCACGAGAGCGGGCGACGCGAATGGAGACATAAAGATAAAAGAAAAAGATAAACGAATTCAATAACTTATTGCCGGTCAAACTTTCTGGCGGCTGCTTGACCCGAAAATTTTTTTTGAATAATATCACTATTCCAGCTTAGCGTTACACCTATAATATCTAATCATCCAACCTTAAATTATGCCCATCTTTTGATAAAAGTGATATGTTATCGGGTCTTAAGCCCGTGTATTCGCCAGGCCCCGAAGGAGTACCAGACTGTGTTCTGAAAAACTGCGTTGAGGCACTGTACACACCGCTCCTTAAACTCTTTAATCTGTTGCTGGAGACTTTGATCTTTCCCCTTATGTGGCAGGAAACTTACAGTATTCCTCTGCATAAAAAAGGGGAAAAATCCGACGCTCCCAATTGTAGAGGCATTTCTAAATTGTCAGCAATTCCAAAGCTTTTTGAAAAGTTAATCACCCCACATTGCAATACCTATATAGTTCAATAATATCACCGTGCCAGCATGCCTTCTGCTCCATCACTACCAACTTTTTGTAGCTAACATCTTTTGTCACTGATGGGTTCCGGAAAACCATTCGCATCTTGGTTTTACAAAGTTCTTACTTCAGTAAAGCATTTCACTCTGTTAACCATTCGCATCTTATAAGTAAACTCAGTCTTTTGGTATTCCCAACTGATCTCCTTATCTTGAAGAACCCAACGTGTCTTATTTATATGATGATGATGCCTCACGTTTAGTCCCCGTCACATCTGGTGTACCCCAAGGAACCCATCTTACTTTTTAAATTCACTAACTGATTTACTTGTAATTATGTGTGCTGATGATCTAGAATTCAATCCAATTTGGATAAATTTCAAAATTTGGCTTTAGCAAATAACCTAAAGCTTAATGAATCCAAACTTTCCTTCTTACAATATTAGACTTTTAGTAATCAACATACCATCACTAATAAACCGTAGAACGATGCTAGGTTTCGTACCCGACAGGGGTACCCAAGCACTGCTTGTGACAGAGCAAAATTCAATACCGATGCACAAAATCACAAATACATGTTTGCGATAGTTGTTTTTTATTTCCAATCCAACAACAAAATGCCTTCGATAAGCCAAAAAGTGTTGAAACTAAGTTAAGTGTTGTTAAGCTATGCAAACCCACAAATAAGGAGGAACGAGAGAAATGGGACTGGGCATTCCTGCTGTAGAATCTCATTAATGGAAATGTAGACAGCCAGCATTCACTTTCACGCTTAAATTTTAACGTTCCTAGTAGAAGGACTACAAACTTTCGTTCTCTACTAGCCATTTAGCCATTGTAGTGCCCAAAACAACCCCTTTAGGGTGTTATGTTGGGACTACAATGGTCTCTACCATATGCTGATAAGATATCTACCATATGCTTTACATAGGTATACCCTAAAACCTTTTATTATAAACGCTTTATCTTTGCAACACTCATCATCGTAATACTACTTTTACTGCTTCGGATCTTTTCCCGCGAGCCGTAGTTTATGACTTTGTTGGTTGGGCGAAAAAAATAGTTTTATTGAATATTAAATTAATAAATTTAACGAAACATTAAATAAATAACATACATTAATTTAGTTACGCAATCAGGATCTAAAAAAAAAAATTATGAAAAATGTTCGACCAGAGTTTCTAATTGTAATTTTTTGTGTACTTATTATGAAAATGTATTTTGTATTTTTGCAGGGACGCCTGTGGAATAATACAGTCGTGGGACCAAATAGTGCACGTGCGTTGCGATTAAGTCGCGATTCTATAAATAGTTGCGGTACGAATTCTGAACGATCGACAGCTTTAGATCAAGAAAGTCTCAGCCCAAGCCCAAATTGCACAATCACATCTCCGTCATCATCACATCAACTAAGACAAGGTAATGGCCATGGTCTGGGTCATGGTCTTGGAAAACCTCATATTAAAAGGCCTATGAATGCGTTTATGGTGTGGGCAAAAGATGAACGTCGAAAAATTTTGAAGGCATGTCCAGATATGCATAACTCAAATATTTCAAAAATTTTGGGTGCTCGTTGGAAGGCTATGTCTAATGCTGATAAGCAGCCATATTATGAAGAACAATCGCGATTATCTAAACTTCATATGGAACAGCACCCTGATTACCGATATAGGCCTCGTCCAAAACGCACTTGTATTGTTGATGGAAAAAAAATGCGAATATCAGAATACAAAGTCCTAATGCGTAATCGCCGAGCTGAAATGAGACAACTTTGGTGCCGAACGGGAGCGTCCGGTGCAGTCACATCGGAAAATACTTGTACTGAAATCTGTTTAAATGGACATGAAGAAAGATCAAATGCTCAGGCGTTGACTGTAGCCACAGCACATCATTTAAAAGATATGAGTCAGACGGTAAAAGGAAAAACGTTAGACCTTGATAATGAGTGTGGGTTGTCTTCCCAAAAGTTTTTTTATCCTCCCGAAAGCTCATCACCTTCCGGGTTCTCATCTGATGAGGTTGATGTTTCGCCTCAGCGTGAGTTAGATGAGTAGCCAGGACATTTTCAGGATAAAAAATTTATTTATTTAATGGGATTATATATGTAACGCTTAAAAGGCCGTCAAAAAATTTTTGGAATATTATAAACATTGTAAATAGAAATAAAAATACAGTCATTGATTACCTAATAAGTTTCATTTCAAGTGCCATTACACAAACTTATAAATAAATAGATAATTTGTGAATCGATTGTTCACAAGACTATCAGTCTGAGAACATTGCAATTTTTGTGCCATTCAAGCGCCAATGCTGTAACCATAACCATACGCGTGCATAAATAAGTAGTTAGTTAAGTTTAATATTTGTAAATTTAAATGTAATGGACAAATAAAAATTATTTATTTAAGAGTCAAATTTAAACTTTAAAAAATTTAGAATGATTTTTTAAACGACATATTTTACTTTTACTTAAGAATTTTGTAAAGTTTTAAGTTCAATAAAATACATGACCTAGGTAAACAGAATATGTTACTACTTATAGTATTCCTATTCCCCAGTTTAGCTCGTTCCATTTAGTTAATGGAAATATTAAATGTCAATGCTTTTGATTTTAACTGACAAAAATACATAAAAATTATTTTTTTGCCACCGGAATATTAATAAATTGCTGATGCCGATATTTTTGTAAATATACGAAATAACTACAAACTTAAATAAAAATCCCATTACGTTTAAATAATGTAATTTTTAAATATTAATATTACCTAAGATGGAATATATTTCATATTTTAAATAATTTATGGAACGTATGAAACGTCAGTGATGGACAAAATTTACCACTTTTTTTTCTATTATACTTTCAAAAATAAAGCAAGTATTAAATATTTTAATTTCTTTTTATGCTCGATATTGTATTATATTCGTGTAAATATATGTAACAGGGAGAAGGACTCATCTGCGACCTCTCAAAATATATTTGTTTTCATTTTTTTCTTCCGCCCTCACAAATGACATATTTTTGTAACGCCAGTTCAGGAAGGTATTTTGAAAATGTATTGATGCGAAACTGTTTGTATATTATTTATACCTTTTATAGCCACCTTTTTTATAGCCACCTTTTTTCTTTAGTATTTCGTGAAGAGATAAAATAATCTCATTAAACAATTTGGCGCCCCCGGGTGGACTGTAAATAATATCAAATTCCTCTCCTGATGCTCTCCTGAAGACCGCTCCTGCACTATACCTGACGTTGGCGACCCTTCCGTCCGCGCCAGCGTGAGTCTCGACGACCCTGGCGGTGATCCACTGTTGGGGCGGCTGGTTGTCCTCGGCGACCAGGACCAGATCGCCCTTCCTGGCGTCCTCCTGCTCCCGCTGCCACTTCGACCGCGCCTATAGGCCCAATACGTACTCCCGGGACCATCGCTGCCAAAACGTTTGCTTGATTGACGAGTCAAGCCGCCATCGCCGCAAGCACGTTAGACCCTGCTGGTCCGGGGTCCGCGGTGCTGGTGGGGCGATGAGCGCCCCGCCTGTCAACAGGTACCCGGGAGTCAACGCCTCGCCGTCGCTAGGGTCCTGACTGAGGGCGCCCAGGGGCCTCGAGTTCAGGACGGCCTCGACTCCAACGAGGACGGTCTGCAGGTCCTCTGCGGTCAAGTTCGTGCTGCCCACCGCTCGTAGGAGTAGGTGCTTTGCAGACTTCACACCTGCCTCCCATAGTCCGCCCATGTGCGGAGCCCGCGGCGGTATGAATGCAAATACGCATCCTTTTCTTGATGCGTATTGCCGCAGTTCGTCCGGCTCGTCCTCGATTCGCTGCCGCAGTGCCGCGAAGTGGCGACTCGCTCCGACGAAGTTCGTCGCGTTGTCGCAGTGCACTATCTGCGGACATCCTCGGCGCCCAACGAACCTTTGAAATGCCAATAAAAATGAATCAGTGGATAAATCTGATACTACTTCTAAAAGAACTGCCTTGGACGCAAAACAAACAAAAAGGGCAATGTAGGACTTATAGGGTGGCCTATTACGAATTTTCAATGTCAATGTGTTTTCAATAGGGCCACAGAAATCCACGCCACATATGGATAATGGGCGGAGAGCACGCATTCGTAAATCTCCCATGATTTGAGTCATCAGATGAGGCTTGCGTTTTAAAACAGCGTATGCATGACCGTACTATCTGACTGCAGACTTCCTGCGCGTTTACTATCCAAACACGCTGTCGCAAGAGACTCACCAGTGCTCGTGGACCCACATAAAAATTATACTCGTGCAAGTATCGGAAATAACTCTGGACAAATTAAGAGCGTTTCGACAACAATTCTGGAAACTTGGCATCGTACGATATAGGAGTATTAGCTAGTCGCCCTCCGACCCGCAACAACGAAATGGCGAGCCCAGCCTGAGAGGTTTCATGGACAAACGGACTTAGCATCTGTAGGCTTGGGCTAACAACAAGATTTTTTCGAATATTTTAAATTTCCTCCTGATATTCGACATTTAAATATATTGATATATATATATTGATATTTAAATTTCGCTCTTGGACTATCTGGACAATTTTATTAAAAGCTTCTTGATATTCGACGGGTGAAGGTACATTATCAGAAGTAACTACTAATTTTGTACACTTCTTTATAAGGCGGACCATGTAAACGAACACTCGCAGCAGTTTTAAGTGAGAGGAAAATCCTGCTCGTTGGCCACTTATCTTCCGGCTCCATTAAAAACGATGGACCTGTGAACCAGATTGATTCTATCGTTTCCTTTACGTCTCCACCTCTTGACACAATATCTGCCGGGTTCTGTTTAGTTGGTACATGCCGCCACGTGCTATCCTCTGACCACTGTTGAATCTCAACAACTCTATTTGATACGAACGTTGACAACGACGATGGATGGGAACGAATCCAATGAAGACAAACTTCCGAATCTGACCAATATACACTTCGTTCGATCGGTGCTTTGATAAGAGGTTTTATTTTGCGACAGAGGTCCGCGAGAAGGTAAGCGGCACATAACTCAAGACGGGGGAGCGTCTTTGTTTTGAGCGGCGCTACGTTCGACTTTGCAGTCAACAATGAGACTTTGCTACCTTCTGCAGATTTGCAATGGATATAGACGCAGGCTCCATTGGCTCTCATCGATGCGTCAGAGAAGGCATGAATTTTAATTGGTAACCATTGGCTCACTCATCACAAATCTCGGTATTGAGATATCTTCTAACTGTGACAAGGCAAGCTGAATTTTGTTCCACGCGGTTTCCAAGTGCAGTGGAATCGACTCATCCCAATCTAGCTTATTAAGCCAAAGTTCCTGCAACAGGATCTTTCCTTTAATAAGGATCGGGCTTAATAAGTTAAGGGGGTCGAAAAGCTTTGATGTCACCGAAAGAATATTCCGCTTAGTCGCCCTTTGACCCATGACTGCCATATCAATTTCGAATTTAAACACGTCATCTTTAGGAACCCAAACGATTCCTAATGTTTTTGTCAGCTCTGAGTCCGAAAGTGTTATTGGCTTAACCGTGCTCTCGGATGCAGTAACTTCTGGCGAGTTTGAAAACCACTTACTCAATTCAAACCCAGCGTTTTGAAGAACCTGAGTTACTTCAGACTTAATTGTCTTTAGCTCCTCCACGCAACCAGCACCCGTTAACATGTCGTCGACGTAAAAGTCAGACCCAATAACTTTAGCAGCTCGAGGGAATGTATTTTTCGCGGATTCACTCAACCTCTTCAAACACCTTATGGCCAGGAATGGGGCTGGTGCAGTGCCATAAGTAACGGTGTTGAGCTTGCACAACTTCAAGGACTCAGACGGGTCTTTTCTCCACACTATCAACTGGTATCGTCGATCTGCTTCATTTACCATCACTTGACGATACATCTTTTTCATGTCGGCTACCAGAGCGAATTGGTTTGGCCGAAATCTAAGAAGAGTTGAGAAAGCTCTTCCTAAATTGTTGGACCCACCATCAACAACTCATTTAAACACTTCTGTGTGGGTGTCTTGCAGGACGCATCAAAAACGACTCGGAGTTTGGTCGTTGTACTTTAAGGCCGTAAGACACACTGGTGGGGAATAACGTTGTGTGGAGAAGCAACATCGTCATTGCTTGCAGGGGACATTTGGCCTAGGGATTCGTATTCTTCCATAAATTCCAAATACATTTTCTTTAAGTTCGGATCTCGAGATAATCTTCACTCGAGTGACAGAAATCGGCGTTTGGGTATCTCGAATGAGTTGCCCAAAACGCTTGGATCCGACTTAAATGGAAGTTTAACTTCAAATCGACCTAAAGGCAGTATTCTTGTAGTCTTCCGATAATGTTCCGATAATGCTCTTGTTTTGGCGACAACATCTTTTTAGAAGATGGAACTTCTTCCAACGACCAGAATTTTTTCAAGTTTTTGTCTATTGACTCAAATATTTCTTCTTGGCAATTCAGGCTAGAGACCGGCTGTTGAGGAGTTGAGAAATTTCCCGATACTATCCACCCAAGAGTTTTTTGAAGGATGGGATGGTTCGGACCATGCTTTATTTGGCCAACGGACAACAGATCGAAAAATGACTCAGCTCCAATTAGCATACTATCCGCTGAGGTTTGTAAAAATATGGGTCTGCTAATGGCAAGTTCTTTGGTAGGGTCCAATCTTTCAAGTTCACTGACTGGTCAGGGTGATAGCCTGAAATTCTTTTCAAAACCCAAAAGTCGAACGGAAACTCGCTACCATTGACTCTCGACTTCAGCACGGTGTGTATCTTTTTCTTTACTTGTCAATTAGTTTGACCAATTTCAAGCAAGTTGATGCACGATTCCTCCCTACGGATCTGTAAGCGTTGAGCAAGATCTTCTGTAATAAAATTCATTTTCGACCCTGAACCAAGTAATGCTCGGGCCAATATGTGCTCAACATTTTTTGTTCGAACGCTTACGATCGACGTTGCTAACAAAACTCTTTCTACAGTCGACGCATGCAAAGCATGTGAAGTAGAAGGGCCATCATTCGTTAACGCTGAAGGAGGATTTTGTGTGGATAGTGGTAACGCTAAGTTATTTTCAGTCACTGTAAATCGGTGCAGAAGTTTATTTTTCGCGCGGTTTCCACTGCATACGTACAGCCCACCTCCCACCCAACCGACCGAGGGGCGCCTGCCGCATAACGTACGGCTCGAATCGCGGGAATAAATTCGAGTTAGTAAATATAAGTTTAAACAGAAGGATTATAAAGAAAACGACGAAGAATTAGTATGCTCTTGTAGGTAATTTAAAATGGAAGTTTTCATATTTGACAGGGAAGAAAGAGAAATAATATTATACAGACCATTATAGTTCGAACATAAAATCATAAGGGGATCATGCTGTGCATATGTCGATCTACAATGGCTTCATAATAAAGGACTAAAGTTTCTAGTCCTTCTATTCGGAACGTTGAACTGTAAGCGTGTTAGTAAGTGCTGGCTATCTACATCACCATTAATAAGGTTGTGTAGGAAATCGACACCCAGCATTGTTCTACGATTTTTTAAGAAGGGTAAGTTTATTAGTAGGAGTCTACTATTATACGAAGGTAGGTGAAGATTTGCGCCCCAGTTAAGTTATCTAATAGCAAATAATAAGAAGTTCTATTGTACGGATTCTATGCGGTCTTGATGAACACCGTATTGGGGACACCAGACACATGAACCGTACTCCAGTATCGGGCGGACCAAGGATATAAATAAGCTTTTAGTAATATAAGGGTCGTTAAATTCTTTAGCCCATCTTTTAATAAAACCGACAACACCTTAAGCCTTATTAACCATTGAAGAAATATGGTCGGAAAATTTAAGTTTTATGTCTAAAAGAACACCAAGATCATTAACCTGAGTTAATTTTTCTAAGGCAATCCCAGAGAGATAGTACGAAGCCTGGTGAGGACTAGTACGATGAAAAGACATAAGTTTGCATTTTGATCCATTAAGTATTAAGTCATTAGCTAAACACCATTTTTGAAAATTATCGAGATCCGACTGGAGTCTGTTTTGGGGAAACATCGTCTGCGTACTTTAGTACCAGCGCGTTCGTTATGGATGGGGGCGAGTCATTTATAAAAAGAGTGAATAGTAATGGGCCAAGATGGCTTCCTTGAGGGACTCCAGATGTGGCACGGACTAAGCGGGAATATTGATTTTTAAATAAGACTCTCTGTGTTCTTGAGCGATTAACTGAATCAAATGCTTTACTAAAGTCTGTGTAAATAACATCAGTTTGAAGTCCCTTATGGAAGCCATCTAAAGCAAAGGATGTCAACTCCAATAAATTAGTGGTGGTAGAGCGACGCTTAATGAAACCATGCTGACATAAAGAAATTATTGATAGCATAGGTGTTGCAAATGAGGAGTTATTAATTTTTCGCGTGCGATCTTGCACAGATTTGACACCTTTCGCAGACAATTCAAACATAAGGAGGCTGACTTAACAAACTCAACCTTTGCATTACAGCAAGGCGAGCGAACGGACTGCACTGGGCCAAAAAATGGTTGTTAGCGTTACAATAACTGCAAGCTGGTTTGGCGTTGGTAGAAGAACAAGCCAACGATGTTCTATTCAGTTGCTTGCTGAACCCAGTTTTTTCTTGTTTTGGGTTGCCAGTCTCTTCAGCGGACAGATGCTGGTATCTACGATTAGATATTTTTTCGAAATCGGACCACAGCGGCAATTCCTCATAATCCAGTACTCTTCCCATTTTTGCTTGGTCACTGGATCCACTCTTCTCAAAACAAAATGGATAATCATTGCGTTTGCAATTTTACAGTGTCGATGAGACCTCTCAAAGATGTTAGGCGCAAAAAAGTACCGAAAAACGGTTTTTTAACCATAAATCAAGATTTTGAGGGTGTTACAGATATTTCAAACATGGTTTTGTGATATACTCGACCCAATAAACAATTCCTACTATGTCACTTCAAAAGTTCATTCACTTTTTTTTTTTTTTGTAACACTGTGTTATTTGTGCACAAATATATAAAATAATTTTTTGGCTGCACTTTATCTATTGTATTGGCAAATATTTACAATATCGAAAACGAGGGGTAGGGGGCGACAGTGATTTTCGAATAATTTATGCGTCTTTATTTTTGTCCACAGGCAATTGTTCGTATGTATTGACAATATTTAATTTATATAACTTTATTATTCACTTAAGCTCTACTATTTTTAAAGTACGTATGCGCCAAGAATTGAAAGGAGGGTGCAATATTCCAGCACAAGACGAATATTATTTTGCCTTTTCTCGACTTTCAATTTTATGCACAAATACCTGGGGTTCTGCTTTCGGATCCTTTAATCCTGCGGACACTTTCCTTGTACAATCGATGCAGGTGCAGGGCATGGGGACGACGAATCCTTCCAGTTGCAGCTCGTTGATTCAAGAAAGTTTGTTTCGTGACGCGAACTTTAAATTGTTTTTTGTTTATTGATTTTAAATGTTCACAACATTTCCGTCGCGAGCAACTTTTTTTTTATTTTTTAAATGTATTCTTTTTGTGTCACTGTCACTCGTTGCTTTATTTATAAATAATGTTAAATACAGTCCACCCGGCGGCGCCAAATTGTTTAATGAGATTATTTTATCTCTTCACGAAATACGAAAGGAAAAAGGTGGCTGTAAAAATTTAAATACGACAACTACGAAAATTACGTGCACTCGCTTCTACTTTGTAAATTCGAGTATATTTAACAAATCCATTAAGCCTAGCTTATCTATTGCGGCGAAGCGGGGCGAATTCACGGGAGAGCGCAAGTGATCTTTTCTTGCGCTCCTGCTCTGCCCTATGCTAACTTAGACTAGATACATTTCCAAACTACATTAATTGTACACTTAGAACATCATGCAGAAATATCGTAGTAATGTTTTAGAATTTATGAAAGCAAACTAATACTTTAGAATAGTTTTAAAAAATTTTATAAAATTGTAAATTCAATTTAAAAAGCAAATTTTTATAATTCATTATAAATTTTTGTTCATTGACCTTGAATTATTTGATATTAAATTATTGGAAATTAAAAATACTTTGCAAGGTTTTAGTTTTAATTTTTTAATTTTTGGCCTGCCGTCTACTGTCCCACTTTGTACTTACATATTTGTTCTTGTAGCTATATTTTAAAGAATTACCTTTTTTCAGGAATAATACACTATGTATTTTTAGACATATTTATGTATGTATATTCACATACATATAAGCACATATATGTTATAATCAGTTTCTTATAAGAGTGCAATATATATTCATGTTTTAGTTTTATAGAAAATATATAGTTCATTTTATTACGGATACTTTAATATTATATTATATATAATGCTAAAATTTGAAAACTATTCTTTTTTAATTAGTTTCGGTGAAGGATCAACCAATTTGGTGACTCAACCATCACTTGAGTGGATGGTTGCGAATGGTATTTGCTTGATCGTATTGATTCACGATAAGTTAGAGAATCTTAAATGCACGAATATAGGCAGTTTGTGCCTGGAACTTAAGAGATCTAAATCAGTGGTTGGCACACAATACCTTAGCCTTTAGGGAATACATTAGTGAGAGCAACGAATATACAAAAGGCTGCGAGAATGACATTTGGTTTGTATATACTGTGTATATTCCGGCAGAGCTTCAGCAGAGAAATTTCCAATACCCCTATAGAACAGCTCTTTACAGCTTAACTCCCACCACGACTTCCCTGCGGGCATGTTTCACATGTCACTCGAGCAAATTAGCCACGTTAGAAATTCTTTAGATAAAGGTTGGACTAATGTTTCGTTTCTGATCCTGATGGAATTACTCTTAACAAAACTTTGCCCCTTTCTTACCCTGAGCATCCATATCATCCCACTCTTGACCTTTCAATCGAAAACAATTCCTTAATTGACCTTAAGTCTACACTTAAATCTCATAAAGTTCGTTTCTTCCGTAAGGCTGACTTTATGAAATTAAATAAGTTAATTTTTGAATTTGATTGGTCTTATTTACTGGCATGCGAGGATATAAACATCGCATTACAAAAATTTGATTATACTTTGAACATATTTTTCGACGCTTGCGTGCCGTGGAAATATCCGTCCACTTCAACGAATCCACCTTGGTATATAAGGCACCTTATAAATTTAAAGAATAGTATGAGTAGACTTTTAAACAAACATAGATTATCTGGCTGTACAGTTAGTTATTCAAGATACTTAGTAGCTCGGTCCAATTTCAGCGTGCATAAGGCAGAATGTTATAGGAGTTATATTCGCCGCTGCAGGATTCAATTTACTCAGGATCCGAAGCAGTTTTATAACTTTGTAAACACTAAGCGTAAACATGTATCTTTTCCCCCACTGCTTACGTTTGAGAACTCTTATGCGAACACCGATCATGCAATGGCCGATCTCTTTGCACAGTTTTTTTAAACTACCTATTCACCAAGCAGCAGTTTAGCTCAGCCTTACACTTATAATATCCGATCAGCCAACCTTATATTTTTCCCATCTTTCGATCAAAGTGGTGTGTTATCGGATCTTCTTAAGGTTAAGCCCGTGTATTCGCCAGGCCCTGATGGAGTACCAGGCTGTGTTCTGAAGTACTGCGCCGAGGCACTGTGCAAACCGCTCTTTAATCTATCTCTGGAAACTTCGATCTTTCCCCATATGTGGAAGGAATCCTTCATTATTCCGCTGCATAAAAAGGGAAAAAATCCGACGCTGCTAATTATAGAGGCATCTCTAAATTGTCAGCAATTCCAAAGCTTTTTGAAAAACTTATCACTCCACATTTGCACCACCTATGTAGTTCAATAATAACTCCGTGCCAGCATGGCTTCATGAAGCGCCGCTCCACCACTACCAACTTATTGGAGCTAACATCTTTTATCACGGATGGCTTCCGGAATGGCTTACAAACAGACGTCATATACACTGACTTCAGTAAAGCATTTGACTCTGTTAACCATTTGCTTTTTATAAGTAAACTTATAAAAACTTATTGGATTGGGATTCCCAACTGATCTTCTTATCTGGATTTTGAGCTACTTATCAGGGAGAACCCAACGTGTTTTCTTTAAAGATGTTACCTCGCGTTTAGTCCGCGCCACATCGGGGGTGCCCCAAGGAAGCCATCTTGGACCCCTGCTATTTACACTGTTTATTAACGACTTGCCCCTTGCCTTAACTAGGCAATCGAAATGTCAATCAGGCTATATACTTTCTCTATGGGAACGCCTTAGAACGATTAACTCAGGTTAACGATCTAGGTGTCCTATTAGATTTGAGACTTAAATTTACCGACCATATATCTACTATGGTTAATAAAGCTATGGGTGTGCTTGGTTTTATTAAAAGATGGTCAAAAGAATTTAATGACCCGTACATAACTAAAACGTTATATACATCA
>JAJJHT010018622.1:230200-241722 GCA_021223865.1 Drosophila pandora | reverse complement strand
GTTTCTACGCAAACTAGTCTCTCAGTTTTAAAACTATCGAGTTGAAACTTTGCACACACCCTTCTTTCCTTTGCAGGCAGTATATAAGTCGGAACGGCCGGGATCGGTCGACTATATCCTATAGCTGCCATATAACTGATTGATCGGAAATGCCATAACTTTGGTGTTTTTTAAGTTAGAGGGTTGGGACTTTCCACACATGTTATATTTGACCAAAATATCTTGTGTACAAAATTTCGTAAGGATCCGCCGACTATATCCTATAGCTGTCATAGAACGATCGAAATTGGCATAACTTTGGTGTTTTTTAAGTTAGAAAGATGGGATTTGGTACAGATTATATTGGGAAAAACAATCTGATTTGTCGAATTTCATAAAGATCGGCCAACTATATCCTATAGCTGTCATATATGGTATAAATTTTAATATATTCCAGGATGGGCACTTGATTTTGAAGCAGAGGGTTTCGGCATTTAGTCGTCAACAAAGGCGTGTAAATGGTTTATGTCTGCTGGCCAATGTCATGGGAAAGTGTTTTTTTTTCAAATGATCCCCCTGTAGGATCTGGAGTGTTGCTTATACAACCTCTATTTAAAAAAAAAATACTATAATAAAACTACATTAAAAAATATATTTAAAAAAAAATTCCTCTAGTGCTACATATTGTGCAATATGTTACTGGTAGATTGCTTGCTATCTGGATGACATCTGGTATGAATTTCATGACATTTCTATTCATACAAAAAAAGTTATTGCGTTTCAAATGTCAATGTGTTTGGTATATCGTTCATAGAATGAGTTACAAAGAGCAGCCATTAAATTTTTTGTATTAAAATTGGTAATAGATTAACCGAAGTGCACCAAATGCTTTAAGAAGTATTTGGTGATGATTGTCTATATCGTACGCAAGTTTACGAGTAATCCGGCGACTTAAATCGGGTACAGAGATATTGGATGATGACGAAAGATCAGGTCGTCCCAGAACCGGATTATCGAAAGAAAATATCGAAAAGTGTGTTATTGAAATGGAATTAGACAGTTTTACTTAGGCATAAAGCATTTGCTGTCAAGAATGCGTTTTATTCGGCCAGAATATCGAAAAGTCAGCAATTGGACATTTTTGCATGATAATGCGGTCCACTCATTGCCCGTTATTAGCAGTTCCATCTTCTTTGATTCTCTCAGATTCGCATGCGCTTTGTTGTTCTTTATAGCGCAAGCACTTTGGGAGCTTTGGTAGAGCTTTAGCGAAAGCTTTTAGTTAGGCACTAGTATATTCGGCATTGATTGGACCGGCCGCTGCGTTTGATTTGGGGTTAAATTGACCCATAATAAATATTGAAATAAAAATTGTACATTTGGTTTCTTTTAAAATGGATGGTGTTAAGTTACCGAGACATCGATAGCGCATGACGGCATATGCAGCTGGCCAATCGAATGCACGGGTGCAACGCAAAAAGAGACATAAATAGCGAGTGCGATTGGATGGAGAGATAAAAGAACTTTGCCCAAAAGGTGGTAGCATCGAGTGACGTTTTTTTTGCAAACATTAAAATTATTGCCAGCCAGATTTTCCGACGGCTTGCACCTTCAAACATTAGTGACCAGTCCCCGCGCTTCATGGTAGCTAAAACTGGAAGTTCTTCTTTTTTCTTCAGCACGAACCTGACCAAAGGATTTTTTTCTGGTACCACGGGTGTTAAGGAACTACGGTAATGGTGCTTCAACTCCACCTTCTCACAAATGTTGTTGGCACGGCGCTTGACCATGAATGGGAGGTGCCATCCATGGTGCCACGGGAGCTTGAGCCCACGGATCTTGTTCCGTCCTGGCTATGGTTGAGGCCCCTTTGAGAGCTACGTGGTGGTTGTGGTTTATCACCCAAATGCGGGTACAGCTCTTTGGCTCGACGTGGAGTTGCGTTATACAACCGGGTGCCGTAATCCGATAGAGCGGAAGAGGCTTACATAGGCCTCCATCCTTAACCGATGATTGACCCAAACAGGTTAACTTTTATTCGGTATCCGGTGGGGTTCCATATCCCAAGCCCAAGGGTGCCCTAAGATTAAGCAATCGTGGCAGGTGCTCACGTTAAACCATTCCGACTTTCCTTCAGTAGGAAGATGAGTTTTCAACCGAATCTTGAGCAGCAAGCCCAAATTGTTGACTGCCCAACCTGTAACTCCGTCATCTCCGACGTCCATTTACTCTCGCTAGGGGCCACTTCATTAGTGGAAAGTTTTTGTCCTTCACCAGCCACAGGGTTAAATGTTCTTCTTTCCATCTGGACCAGAAAAATTCCTGAAAAAAGACGATGCGTTGTCAGGCATCCAACGCGTTAATGTTGAGTTTTGTCAGGTCTGGCTCGCTGAAACTAGAAGCAGGCTCTTCGTACAAAAAATGACTAGGAGTCAGAACATCCGAATCAGCGGGGTTCTCAGAGGGAGTGACAAACTACCTCGAATTAATTACGGCAGCAATACTTTGCTACTTTTGATACTTTTTATTGTCAACAAGAAATACCAGTTTTAATTCGCTCAATTGATTTTTGGCTGCAACGAAATTGTTGGCGTTATTGTATGCAGAAGGCGATGGTGGACTAGCTTTAAGTGGACGGGGTCAGTCGTGAAACAGATGAAATCGCTGATGTAACACTTTATGGGGGCCTTGTTAGGAAACCTTTGTAGGAGTTTATTATGTGTAATAAAGATGTTTATATTTCGCTGGCAAATCCCAACCCAAAAAATGTTTCTTAATGTTGCTTTTAAGCAAGTGCAGCGTAAATTTTCAATGAAAATTTTGGCCACAATCTCGTCGGGGCTCACCAAATGTTAAGTAAGTTGTGTTCTAAATATTGGTTTAATAAAAACACGGACAGTTCGATATATAGATATTAATACAATTTATTTAATTGTTTTGGGGTCTCTTTGGGCTGTGGAGCGACCGAAACATCCCGCGATTGGGGACTGTGAACGCTGTTTTCAACCTTGATTGAAAATCTAACTCGATTTGCCAAAAGGCATCTTTGAGATCAATTTTCGAAATACACTGCACGGGTGGCAATCGACTCAACAACCCTTCTAATATAGGCATCGGATATGCATCTTTTATGGTGACTGAATTTAGTTTCCTCGCGTCTAGACAGAATCGAACCTTGTTTGGTTTTACTAACAGCGTTACTGGTGATGACCACGCTGATGCAGGTGCTTCTTCAATTACATCTTGTGCGATCATTCTATCAATTTCTTCACATAAAAGTTTTTCCCTGGCATGGGATAACGGATAAAATCTCTGTTTGATAGGTTTGGCCTCCCCTGTGTCGATAGAATGTTCTACCAAGAAGTTGAAATTCCGAATTTCTTCCAGAAATCCATGCCGCAAATAACATCCTGATTTATTGACGGTACTATTAGAAACTCTATGTTGTCATGCTTGGTGTTAAACGTCAATGATACGGTGATCACTCCAGCGATATTCTGCATTTGCCCATCGGCGGTTTTTACCATCCCCTTTCGGGACTTAAAATTACGGGCTCGGCATTGATTTATGCTTGTTAAGAACGACATTAAACGATTTCTTGACGGAACGTTTTCTCGGAAATTATCGCGAGGTGGGTTACCCCTAGACACAAAACTGAGTACCTCATTATCCCATTCGAGTGGAATTGCGCCCCGTGATCCTCTACGACTTGGACCCAAATTTAAATTTGCCATTGTGGCACTAATTTGATTAGAGATTGACGCTGCCAAGCTCGACATCTGATTTTCTAAGGCCCCTGCTATTATTTGGTGTACCCGCTCTTCTGAGACGCCGTTGCCAGCCGAAGAACTTCGCGTATGGTTTGCCCTTTCGTGATTCTGAGGACTTGTACCGGACTATTTCCATACAATGGCACTACCTCGATCAACTGTCGGGCCTCACCTGCCTCAGGATTCCCTAATTCGCTTCTACTACATGCTCTTCTGCAGAGTGGACAAGTGGCGTTGGTTTCAAGCCAAGTTGTGAGACACCTCAAATGGAATTGATGCCTACATGTGGTTATAGTCCATTCTGCTTCCTCATTAGATTCAATGCAAATGGTGCAAGTATGAGATTCCCTGGGCTGTGACAATGCCGGGATATTTTCAAAACTTCGTCTAACCACCATGATATTGAACGATTACTTGTTACTTTAAATTTTCCCAATAATTTAAGTGGGGTAATGGATGTTTTGTTACGTAATGAAAATATATATGTATGGGTACTGTTGATCGATAAAGGTAAATTATCAATTTTCGTTATCAAATTATTACTTATAAATTTGAATTGGGACTTATCCTTCAGAACTCTCGCCATTAGTTAAAAGCCTATTTATTATATTTTATTCTTCCTAGCCAAGGAACTAAAATTATTTATTTAATTTCAAATGTCTTATTTGGAGAGGGAAAAGCTCCGTTCGCCCAAAGCTTGTACCATCTCAATCCAAAAATGACCAAAAGATTCTAATAAAATTTAAATGAAGTTCTTCCTTGAAGAGTAATCCAGCTTGCGAAAACAAAAAAAATCTCAATTCAAGTAGAAATATAAAAATAAAACCGGAATGAACAATTAGTACTGGAGTTTCGCTTGTTTTTGAAGAGGAAAAGACTCCATACTTGCAAAGCCTGAGCAATCTCAACAAAAAAAAAAAAATATCAAAAAAAAACAAGAAAGGAAAGCTAACTTCGGGCAGAGCCGAAGTTGATATACCCTTGCAGTTGAGTCGCAGTCCGCTAGGTGGCGCCACGCATCTTATATTATTAGATATATAGCGGATCGTATATAGTCGGCCGATCCTTATGAAATCTGGCATATCGAATTATTTTGCCAAAAGAGGAATCCATTGAAACTCCCATCCTTCTAACTTGAAAAACAACGTAGTTATAGCATTTCCGATCAATCAGTTATATGACAGCTATAGGATATAGTTGGCTGATCCTTATGAAATTCGACAAATCAGATTGTTTTTACCAAAATAGAATCTGTACCAAATCCCATCTTTCTAACATAAAAAACACCAAAGTTATGCCAATTTCGATCGTTCTATGACAGCTATAGGATATAGTCGGCCGATCCTTATGAAATTTTGCACACAAGATATTTTGGTCAAATATAACATGTGTGGATATTTCTCTCTTCGTACAAAAAATGACTAGGAGTCAGAACATCCGAATCAGCGGGGTTCTCAGAGGGAGTGACAAACTACCTCGAATTAATTACGGCAGCAATACTTTGCTACTTTTGATACTTTTTATTGTCAACAAGAAATACCAGTTTTAATTCGCTCAATTGATTTTTGGCTGCAACGAAATTGTTGGCGTTATTGTATGCAGAAGGCGATGGTGGACTAGCTTTAAGTGGACGGGGTCAGTCGTGAAACAGATGAAATCGCTGATGTAACACTTTATGGGGGCCTTGTTAGGAAACCTTTGTAGGAGTTTATTATGTGAGAGTTTATTATGTGTAATAAAGATGTTTATATTTCGCTGGCAAATCCCAACCCAAAAAATGTTTCTTAATGTTGCTTTTAAGCAAGTGCAGCGTAAATTTTCAATGAAAATTTTGGCCACAATCTCGTCGGGGCTCTCCAAATGTTAAGTAAGTTGTGTTCTAAATGTTGGTTTAATAAAAACACGGACAGTTCGATATATAGATATTAATACAATTTATTTAATTGTTTTGGGGTCTCTTTGGGCTGTGGAGCGACCGAAACATCCCGCGATTGGGGACTGTGAACGCTGTTTTCAACCTTGATTGAAAATCTAACTCGATTTGCCAAAAGGCATCTTTGAGATCAATTTTCGAAATACACTGCACGGGTGGCAATCGACTCAACAACCCTTCTAATATAGGCATCGGATATGCATCTTTTATGGTGACTGAATTTAGTTTCCTCGCGTCTAGACAGAATCGAACCTTGTTTGGTTTTACTAACAGCGTTACTGGTGATGACCACGCTGATGCAGGTGCTTCTTCAATTACATCTTGTGCGATCATTCTATCAATTTCTTCACATAAAAGTTTTTCCCTGGCATGGGATAACGGATAAAATCTCTGTTTGATAGGTTTGGCCTCCCCTGTGTCGATAGAATGTTCTACCAAGAAGTTGAAATTCCGAATTTCTTCCAGAAATCCATGCCGCAAATAACATCCTGATTTATTGACGGTACTATTAGAAACTCTATGTTGTCATGCTTGGTGTTAAACGTCAATGATACGGTGATCACTCCAGCGATATTCTGCATTTGCCCATCGGCGGTTTTTACCATCCCCTTTCGGGACTTAAAATTACGGGCTCGGCATTGATTTATGCTTGTTAAGAACGACATTAAACGATTTCTTGACGGAACGTTTTCTCGGAAATTATCGCGAGGTGGGTTACCCCTAGACACAAAACTGAGTACCTCATTATCCCATTCGAGTGGAATTGCGCCCCGTGATCCTCTACGACTTGGACCCAAATTTAAATTTGCCATTGTGGCACTAATTTGATTAGAGATTGACGCTGCCAAGCTCGACATCTGATTTTCTAAGGCCCCTGCTATTATTTGGTGTACCCGCTCTTCTGAGACGCCGTTGCCAGCCGAAGAACTTCGCGTATGGTTTGCCCTTTCGTGATTCTGAGGACTTGTACCGGACTATTTCCATACAATGGCACTACCTCGATCAACTGTCGGGCCTCACCTGCCTCAGGATTCCCTAATTCGCTTCTACTACATGCTCTTCTGCAGAGTGGACAAGTGGCGTTGGTTTCAAGCCAAGTTGTGAGACACCTCAAATGGAATTGATGCCTACATGTGGTTATAGTCCATTCTGCTTCCTCATTAGATTCAATGCAAATGGTGCAAGTATGAGATTCCCTGGGCTGTGACAATGCCGGGATATTTTCAAAACTTCGTCTAACCACCATGATATTGAACGATTACTTGTTACTTTAAATTTTCCCAATAATTTAAGTGGGGTAATGGATGTTTTGTTACGTAATGAAAATATATATGTATGGGTACTGTTGATCGATAAAGGTAAATTATCAATTTTCGTTATCAAATTATTACTTATAAATTTGAATTGGGACTTATCCTTCAGAACTCTCGCCATTAGTTAAAAGCCTATTTATTATATTTTATTCTTCCTAGCCAAGGAACTAAAATTATTTATTTAATTTCAAATGTCTTATTTGGAGAGGGAAAAGCTCCGTTCGCCCAAAGCTTGTACCATCTCAATCCAAAAATGACCAAAAGATTCTAATAAAATTTAAATGAAGTTCTTCCTTGAAGAGTAATCCAGCTTGCGAAAACAAAAAAAATCTCAATTCAAGTAGAAATATAAAAATAAAACCGGAATGAACAATTAGTACTGGAGTTTCGCTTGTTTTTGAAGAGGAAAAGACTCCATACTTGCAAAGCCTGAGCAATCTCAACAAAAAAAAAAAAATATCAAAAAAAAACAAGAAAGGAAAGCTAACTTCGGGCAGAGCCGAAGTTGATATACCCTTGCAGTTGAGTCGCAGTCCGCTAGGTGGCGCCACGCATCTTATATTATTAGATATATAGCGGATCGTATATAGTCGGCCGATCCTTATGAAATTTGGCATATCGAATTATTTTGCCAAAAGAGGAATCCATTGAAACTCCCATCCTTCTAACTTGAAAAACAACGTAGTTATAGCATTTCCGATCAATCAGTTATATGACAGCTATAGGATATAGTTGGCTGATCCTTATGAAATTCGACAAATCAGATTGTTTTTACCAAAATAGAATCTGTACCAAATCCCATCTTTCTAACATAAAAAACACCAAAGTTATGCCAATTTCGATCGTTCTATGACAGCTATAGGATATAGTCGGCCGATCCTTATGAAATTTTGCACACAAGATATTTTGGTCAAATATAACATGTGTGGAAAGTCTCAACCCTCCAACTTAAAAAACACCAAAGTTATGCCAATTCCGATCGTTGTATGACAGCTATAGGATAAAGTCGGCCGATCCTTATGAAATTTTTTACATAAGATATGTTGGTCAAATTTAACATGTGTAGAAAGTCCCAACCCTCTATCTTAAAAAACAACGAAGTTATGGCATTTCCGATCAATCAGTTATATGGCAGCTATAGGATATAGTCGACCAATCCCGGCTTTTCGACTTATATACTGCCTGCAAAGGAAAGAAGGATGTGTGCAAAGTTTCAACTCGATAGCTCCAAAACTGAGAGACTAGTTTGCATAGAAACAGACAGACGGACAGACGGACCGACGGACAGACGGACCGACGGACAGACGGACATGCTCATATCGACTCAGGAGGTGATCCTGATCAAGAATATATATACTTTATAGGGTCGGAGATGTCTCCTTCACTGCGTTGCACACTTTTGACCAAAATTATAATACCCTCTGCAAGGGTATAAAAATACTGCAGAAGTTTGTTTGATTAACTTCCTTGAAGAGGGACACACTCCCAGCTTAGGAGCATAAAAAATCTCATTTAAAAAAAAAGGCCTAATCAAAAAAAAGGAAATAAAAGAAGTGACTTTGAATGAAAAAAAAATATAATATTCGGGGGAAGAAAAGGTTAAAGGAAATCGGGCATTGCAACTTTATATTTTTCGCAACTTTATTATGTTGGTGAATGTCAGTTGGGGTCAGCTGAGCCTATCGATATTTTTAATTAGATGCATTGGGTCCAAGGGGTAAATTAGACCATATGTTTTTGTTTACTTTTTTTTTCTCTTTTTTTTTAAATTTTCAAATTACTTTTTATACCCTTGCAGAGGGTATTATAATTTTGGTCAAAAGTGTGCAACGCAGTGAAGGAGACATCTCCGACCCTATAAAGTATATATATTCTTGATCAGGATCACCTCCTGAGTCGATATAAGCGTGTCCGTCTGTCCGTCTGTCTGTCTGTCCGTCTGTCCGTCTGTCTGTCGGTTTCTACGCAAACTAGTCTCTCAGTTTTAGAGCTATCGAGTTGAAACTTTGCACACAGCCTTCTTTTCCTTGCAGGTAGTACATAAGTCGGAACGGCCGGGATCGGTCGACTATATCCTATAGCTGTCATATAACTGATTGATCGGAAATGCTAAAACTTCGTTGATTTTTAAGATAGAGGGTTGGGACTTTCCACACATGTTATATTTGACCAACATATCTTATGTACAAAATTTCATAAGGATCGGCCGACTATATCCTATAGCTGTCATAGAACGATCGGAATTTACATAACTTTGGTGTTTTTTAAGTTAGAAAGATGGGATTTGGTACAGATTCTATTTTGGGAAAAACAATCTGATCTGCCAATTTTCATAAGGATCGGCCGACTATATACGATCCGCTATATATGTAATAAAATAAGATGGGTGGCGCCACCTAGCGTACTGCGACTGAACTGCAAGGGTATATCAACTTCGGTTCCGCCCGAAGTTAGCTTTCCTTTCTTGTTTATTTATTTTTTTGTTGTTTTGGGTTTGATCTCAAATAAATACTCTGTACCTATTACTTCAGTCAGAAAGACACTGCATTGATTGGGGGACTGAAAGACTCGCTGAGACACAGACGCTCACAATAAAAACCGCCTTCTATCTGGCCGTTCAGCTTTGATCTGTGTAAATATGAAGGGAGCCCACTGGTTCCGGGGTTTGTGCATTCTATTCCCTTCTAGAGTGGTGAAGACTTGGTAGTTTGGTCTTCTCCATACTGCCTGGGCGCAGACTGCCTGTCCTCCTAACCCTTTCCCTGCATGAGGAGTTTTCGATGTAACTATTTTAGGAGACATACCCTATTCCCTCCAGCGCAATTGTCCCTTTTTTGGCCTATCTTCAGTATAAAGCTTTCAGTCCATTTTCCTGTCGAGCGCAATGCCTAGGTATGTTGCACTACCACTTTCCAGACTTTCCCCTAGGAGCTTCGGATGCCTAATTGGTATCTCGGAACGTATCTCGGAATATACGATCTTCCTAGAGTCGCCTCGTCACTGCTGTTGACCAGGATCTGTCGTATTAGCAGAACGGATCGATCATCAATTCTTAGTCAGTGCATTGATAATGCATCGCGAGACCGAGATGTCAGTTGAGTTTATGGTCAGATGAAGATTGAGACCTTTGAGCCTTTCCATTGCCTTGATAAGAAAGGACGAGAGACTTGTTGATCTGGTACCCCTTCAAATCTCCTGGGTTGTCCTTTCCTCGGAGCAACCTTAGAATTGTGTATTGATGACAGCCTCTAGGGATTTCCAGCTGCACGTAGTCCACTGCTCATCCGCAGTCTTTATGTAGCCTACATTGGGGGCTGTATTTGACAGAATGTTTCTCAGGCGAGAGACCTCTTATGGTCCCTGAATGTTGGAGCAGAAACTGGCCCAGGCATTCCTTTTTGCCCTTTGTAATTCTTTATTGTACCGCCTAAGGTCACCTTTGAAAGCTTCCAAGGCTTCTTCTGTGTTCTTTCCAATAGCGAAATTTAAGGACCTAGGGGCATTTTTTTTAAGAAGCTAGCATCTTCGATCTGCTGCTACCCATTCTCTTTTTAGGTCAGGGCTTATGGTACGCACAAGCGCACACAACAATGAGCGTTTCCACCATGGCGTTGAGTCCCTCATTATTCGACATTCCCTATATGTGGTTCCGATACGGATCTATCTAGTGTCTTTTTATAGAACTCACAGTTCGCGTGGATAGAGCCCTTGCTCTGGATAGGGAGAATATCCTTCTCAACATCCGATATTCGTTCGGGGCGCCCCTCTGCAGTCGGTTTCTCCTAGTCTGGCTCCTGGACGTTTGTTTCCAAATCGATGCCTCCAGCCTGGCTTCTCACGTCCGATTGGAAAATAATCACCACCACATTCTCAAAACCGTACATGTTCCAATTTCCAGCACCCCTCATTCAGTGTGACGATCACATAACCGTAACCCAACTGTTTCTTTCACCTTGGAAGGACCCTACAGTCCGTCGTGGGAAGTGTAGGGTTCCACATTTTCAGCATGGCTCCTGGGCTCCTCCCAGCGACGCTATCATGCGCTTGTAAAGTCATCATTACCTCGCATCTTAGCACGCTTGATGCAATCTTAGTACCAGCATGCATCTTCATATTCTGGTGGGGGTCCCCCTCTCTTGAGCATCTTCTCCATGAAGCACCCGTGTGGGTCGTTCACAACCTTTCGCAAAAGTTCCTTGGCGATCAGACCATTCTTGAAGCCATTTTCAAGAACATCAACAATGGTCCTACCCTTCGTCACTTTGGCAGAAGTACCGTCTGTGTGTAATGCGCTCTTTTTTTTAGCTTGGGGCGCTGCACCTTTTCTCTTGCCTGTCACCTGTCTCTTCGCACTCTGCTCGACCTCCTTGGCAGAGGTGCCTACTCTAGTCGGTTTTTTTTGACTCCAAGATTTCTCTAGCCTCTGATTACACAGGCCAACAGCAAAAAATCTCCACGCATAATTTCACCTGCTCCATAACCTTTAAGCTCCCTTGAACCAAAGTCCAGAACTGTATATATATATAC
>JAJJHT010018622.1:193414-230165 GCA_021223865.1 Drosophila pandora | reverse complement strand
TCAATATATGGTTAAAATTTGATCAATTTATTCTCTTAGGTGAACCGCGGAAACTGTGGGTGATAGAACCTATGTTTGTTCTGGACTTTGGTTCAGGGGAGCCTAAAGGTTATGGAGCAGGTAAAATTATGCGTGGAGGAAGAAAAAAGTTGGAAATTGTTGGCCTGTGTTATCTTGCTCTTGGTCCTGATTGGAATCCGTCCTCATTAGAATGAAGGCCACTCTTCTCCTATCTTTGTAGAAGCCTTTTCGCTGTAAGAAGTGAGTAGCTACAGGACCAGGGCTTTCCTTAGGGACCACGCCGCTTCGTGAGGAGCCTAGGAACCCCCTTTTGGAGTCGATTTCTTCCCCCCTACACCAGCGCGACCCGCATTGTTGACCCTCTATGGGGAGCTTCGCCATCACATCACCTCCTTGGTCTCTTATTGCCTTGTAGATTGACGGATCATTGATCTCATTTCCGGACTTTCTTTGGGAGCTCTCTTCAGGTGGGGTGTATAATTAATGTAGATAATTAAGTGGAATTTTATGAAGTCTAGTATAAGTTAGTTTAGGGCGGAGCGTGAGCGCAAGTGAAGCTCTCACTTGCGCTCTCCCATGAATTCGCCCCGCTTCGCCGCACTAGATAAGCTAGGCTTAAGTTTTTGTTGATATGAATATATAATCGAATTTATAACGTTGAAAAGAGTGCACGCATTTTTCGTTTTCGTTCGTCTTTTTTTTGCAATAATTTAATTCTACAGCCACCTTTTTGTCTTTCGGTTTTTTCGCGACGAGATAAACTAATCTGAATTAACATTTTGGCGCCCCCGGGTGAACTGTAGTAAATATATTATTTAATAAAAAAGCAACAAAAAATAGTGACAGTGACACAATACATATATAAACAATATATATATAACATATACAGTAGGGAGCAAAATTGAGTACATGTTGAAAATTTGATGTTTAAGTGCTCATAACACATAAACGCGAAAGTAAATGGTAACACCTTTTTTTTCTAAGATTATATATCTTATTCATAACAAAATGGCATATTTATTTTAACCATTAAAGAAGCTGTTTACTAGATATAAATTAAAATCAGTAGCAACATGCATATACTCAGTTTAGAACCTGACGTGATTCGAACTGTATTGTTGCTTTTATTAAAGAAACCCCTGTAATAACACTGTGCGACAAAAAAAAAAAAACAAAATACACTTGGGAAACGAGATAGTGTAGGTTGTTAATCTGGTCGAAGAGAACTCAAAAATATTTTTTTTATATTTTTGGAACCCTCCAATTTTTATTTATTTAAATTTATTAAAAACCGTTTTTCGGGACTTTTTTGCGCTTAAAACTCGTTTTTTTCAACCGATTTCAAAATTTTCGGTGTTTTTCAATAGGTAAATGTTGTAGCTTTTGAAAAAAAAATATATCTTCGATTTTGTTGAACAAAAAGGACAATATTTTTACACCTGAAACTAAAGTTTTCGACTTTTATTCGGGGTTTTCTGATTATGATGCCAGTTTTTCGGTACATTTTACAAAAATTCTTACATCTTACAAAAAAATGGTCATTTTTGTCACATATCAATGTTGTCCCATTAATTCTGAATAAAACGAGACAAATTTCATCAATAAATAATGAAAACTGGTGAAGTTATAAAGCTTTTCCCAAAAAAAGTCAATTCAACCATGCGTGCGCTCCGGAATACCTGTGTGTATAAGACAGGAATATGCTCTTCTTCTTATAGTGCTCCCAAGGTTTTATTGACTTTTTTGGGAAAAGCGTTATAACTTCAACAATTTTTATTATTTTTAATGAAATTTGTCTCGTTTTATTCAGTATTAAAGAGACAATATTAATATGTGGCAAAAATGACAGAATTTTTGTCAGAAGAAAGCAATATACTCTTATTTTTATACACATTGTTCCTCCGAAGCGCTCGCTAGGTTGAATTGACTTTTTTTGGGAAAAGCTTTATAACTTCACCAGTTTTCATTATTTATTGATGAAATTTTTCTCGCTTTATTCAGAATTAATGGGACAACATTGATATGTATCAAAAATGGCCAAATTTTTGTAAGTTGTACCGAAAAACTGGCATCAAAATCCGAAAAACACGAATAAAAGTAGAAAACTTCAGTTTCAGGTGTAATATTTTGTCCTTTTTGTTGAACAAAATCGAAGATATATTTTTTTTCAAAAGCTACAACATTTAACTATTGAAAAACACCGAAAATTTTGAAATCGGTTGAAAAAAACGAGTTCAGGAATTTTTAAGCGCAAAAAAGTCCCGAAAAACGGTTTTTTTTAAATAAATAAAAATTGGAGGATTCCAAAAATATAAAAAAAATATTGAGTTCTCTTCGACCAGATTAACAACCTACACTATCTCGTTTCACAAGTGTTTTTTCACTGTCGCACCGTGTAATAAGTCACCTTTCACCATCATAACTTAGAGAGCGACACGTCAAGGAAAGTTTCTTCATTGATCTAAAATTTTCTTTTTGTTTTGGTGATAAAATGAAAAAAACATCGGCAGATCAAGAGAACAGCATTGTTTCTTTAACAAATCGAGGTTTTTCGACGCGTGCCATTGGAAAAAAACTTAACATAAGCCAATCAGTGGTGGTTAGAGTCCAAAAAAGGAAAAATGTTAAGTAAAAAAATTTAAGTGGTCGCCCTCGCCTTTTAAAGGACTCTGATGCTAGGCTCATGATGCAAAGAATGAGGAAAAATAGAAATTTAACCCCGAAAGAGGCTTCGACGGAAATCCAAAAAAATGTCAGTCGATGGACAGCCAGAAGGGCTTTAAAAGAATAGGGTATAAGGCAGCCGTGAAAAAAATAAACCATCTATTTCCAAAAAGAATGCTAGGGCTCGCCTTAAATTTGCACGAGATCATAAAAATTGGACCACAGAAGAGTGGAAACGTGTGATATGGACCGACGAATCAAAATTCAATCGAATGCAATCGGATGGAAAGCAGTATTGCTGGCGCAGACCTGGGGAAAAGCTAAATAGAACCCATATCAGGGAAAGTGTGAAGCATGGTGGGGGAAATGTTATGGTTTGGGGGTGTTTTACATGGTGAAACACAGGAAAACTTATCAAGATCGATGGCATAATGCATAAAGAAGACTACCTACAAATCCTGAAAAACAATCTACCCGATTTTATAGAAAAATGCGCCTATCCCGAAAAGGAATTAATTTTTCAACATGACAATGTCCCGAAACATACTGCCAAAATCGTTAAAGGTTGGCTGAAAAATCAAGTTTTTACACTTATGGATTGGCCTGCTCAAAGTCCCGACCTCAATCCAATAGAAAACTTGTGGGCAATTGTGAAGCGACGGCTAGGACGATATGAGGCAGCCCCTAGCAATCTGGACGAGCTTTGGAGGCGTATAGAAAACGAATGGAAAAAAATTTCAAAAGAAATTATCCAAAATCTGATAGAGAGCATGCCAAGGAGACTAAACAATGTCATTAAAAACAAGGGTCTTTGGACCAAGTATTAAAAATTTCTTGTTTCCTTTTTGTGCCATATCATCTTAGTCTGAGTATATTGCATGTTGCTAATGATTTTAATTTATATCTAGTAAACGGCTTCTTCTTAGAAAAAAAAGGCGTTACAATTTACTTTCGCGCCTATGTGTTATGAGCACTAAAACATCAAATTTTCAACATGTACTCAATGTTGATCCCTACTGTATATATTCAAAAAAAAAAAAGAGTTGCTCGCGACGGTTATGGTGGTGAATTCACAAATAAAAATTAAAGAATTCTCCGCGTCGCGAAACAAACTTCTCCAATCGAGCTGCTACTGGAAGGATTTGTCGTCCCCATGCCCTGCACCTGCATCGATTGTCAAAGGAAAGTGGCCGCAGGATTAAAGGATCCAAAAGCAGAACCCCACGTATTTGTGCAAAAAATTGAAAGTTGAGATAAGACAAATTAAAATCCGTCTTGTGCTGGAATATTGCACCCTCCTACGTAAAAAAAATAGTAGAGCAAAAATAAATAACAACATATATAAAAGTTCTAAAAATTTAATTATAAATATATGTGCTAACCTAAATGTACTGCCTGTGGAGAAAATAAAAAAGAAAATATTTTTTCCCCCTACCCCTCGTTCTCGAATTTACAAATCTTCCAAATAAATACTAAAGTGCATCCAAAAATTATTTATTTGTTACAGATAAAATAAAGGTGCATATATATTTGGTATACATACATACATATATACGCAGCGATAATATTTTCGTTATATAGTTTACCGGTCCGCCAAGTGACGCGCTCCCCTACAATTTGGTCGTGCATATTGGTTTCGGTGTCAGTGGCGACCAACTATTTTTTTTGGATACTCTGTGCCACGACTATCAATAATTCGTTATCAATTAATTAATCAATTTAGATTTTTTTTTGGTTAAATTTAATAAATTATTTATTATATTTAAAAAAAATTAATTAATTACACAGTGTTACAAAAATGACAAAAGTGAATGAAATTTTGAAGTGACATAGTAGGAATTGTTCATAGGGTCGAGTATATCACAAAACCATTTTTGAAATATTTCTAACATCCTCAAAATTTTTATTTATGGTTAAAAAACCGTTTTTCGGGACTTGTTTGCGCTTAAAAATTCCTGAACGCGTTTTTTTCAACCGATTTCAAAATTTTTGGTGTTTTTTAATAGTGAAATGTTGTAGCTTTTGAAAAAAAATATATCTTCGATTTTGTTAAACAAAAAGAACAAAATTTTTACACCTGAAACTGAAGTTTTCGACTTTTGTTCGTGTTTTTCGGATTTTGATGCCAGTTTTTCGGTACAACTTACAAAAATTCTGTCATCCATGCCACATATCAATATTGTCTCATTAATTCTGAATAAAACGAGACAAACTTCATCAAAAAATTATGAAAGTTAGTGCAGTTATAACGCTTTTCCCAAAAAAAGTCAACTCAACCTAGCGAGCGCTCCGGAGTAACAATGTGTATAAGAATAAGAGTATATTGCTTTCTGCTGACAAAAATTCTGTCATTTATGCCATATATTAATATTTTCTCATTAATACTGAATAAAACGAGACCAATTTCATTAAAAACTAATAAAAATTGTTGAAGTTATAACGCTTTTCCTCATTAAAAACTAATAAAAATTGTTGAAGTTATAACGCTTTTCCTAAAAAAAGTCAATAAAACCATGCGAGCACTATAAGAAGAAGAGCATATTCCTGTCTTATACACACAGGTATTCCGGAGCGCACGCATGGTTGAATGGACTTTTTTTGGGAAAAGCTTTATAACTTCACCAGTTTTCATTATTTATTGATGAAATTTGTCTCGTTTTTTTCAGAATTAATGGGACAACATTGATATGTGGCATGGATGACAGAATTTTTGTAAGTTTTTTTTCAAAAGCTACAACATTTCACTATTAAAAAACACCAAAAATTTTGAAATCGGTTGAAAAAAACGCGTTCAGGAATTTTTAAGCGCAAACAAGTCCCGAAAATCGGTTTTTTAACCATAAATCAAGATTTTGAGGCTGTTAGAAATATTTCAAAAATGGTTTTGTGATATACTCGACCCAATGAACAATTCATACTATGTCACTTCAAAAGTTCAGAATCACTGTTACACTGTGTTATTTTCGTTTTCGCATTTTCTTGTTGTTGAATTAAATTCAATAAATTTTTAAATAAATTTCTAAATTGTATTTAGTTTTAATAAATTTTTAATATTAATATTTTAAAATTAATTTAAAATTTAAATAAATTAATAAAATTTCTTTAATAAAAAATTTAAATAAATTATTAAATCTTAAATTTGCATTGTTTTCGTTTTTGTATTGAAAAAAAAAATTTTTTATAATGGAAAGTACTAAACAAAAACTTAATTCCACGACTCTTATTGACTTAAAAAAGGATTGAATGTCAAAGTTAAAAGCATTCGCCGGTTGGAGGAACGTTTGGAAGATGGATCACTTCCTCTAAACAAAACTGAGCTAGAATGCAGGCTTCAGGTTTTAGATGAGGCAATTTCTAAAGCAAATGAGTTGCAAGACCAGATCGAGCAAATAGATGAAATGGATGATTTCGGAGCCGAGTTGGAAGAATTAGGAATACCTACCAAGGCAAGGATTATGTCCTTATGTAATGCCTTGAATTCAGCTGAAGACTCCCGTTCGACTTCCTAGTTTGGCATTGCCAAAATTCAGTGGAAATTATTCGGATTTCAAAAATTTTATAAGTCTTTTCGAGACATTAGTTGACAAAGATGTGAACCTTACAGTTATCGAGAAATTTAATCATTTAATTTCTTGCCTCTCTGGTGAAGCCTTGGGAACTGTCAAGGCATTCCAGGTCACCGAGAGTAATTACAACAAAGCTATCGCTAGTCTAAAAAGAGTTTATGATAACGAATGTCTCATCTTTGCGAACCAAATACGTCAACTGTTCAGCCTTCCGAAAATTTCCCAGCCGTCTGCGTCGTCGTTGAGGGGTCTCATCGACACTGTGTCATCAATTTATGGGTCACTATTATCCATCGGAGATGATACTAAAATTGCAAACTCAATGATTATTCATTTAGTTTTGAGTAGAGTGGATCCAGTGACCAAGCGAAAATGGGAAGAGACACTGGATTATGAGGAGTTGCCGCTGTGGTCCGATTTCGAAAAAATACTAAATCGTAGATACCAGCATCTGTCCGCTGAAGAGACTGGCAAACCAAAACATGAAAGAACTGGGTTCAGCAAGCAACTGAATGGAACTTTGTTGGCTTGTTCTTCTACCAACGCCAAACCAGCTTGCAGTTATTGTAACGCTAACAACCATTTTTTGGCCCAGTGCAGTCCGTTCGCTCGCCTTGCTGTAATGCAAAGGTTTGAGTTTGTTGAATCAGCCTCCCTATGTTTGAATTGTCTGCGAAAAGGTCACACGGTAGAGAATTGTAAATCGACCAGGTGTCAAATCTGTTCAAGATCGCACCATAAACTTCTGCACCGATTTACAGTGACCGAAAATAACTTAGCATTACCACCGCCCACACAAAATCCTCCTCCAGAGTTACCGAAAGATGTCCCTTCTACTTCACATGCTTTGCATGCGTCGTCTGTAGAAAGGGTTTTGTTAGCAACGTCGATCGTAAGCGTTCGCACAAAAAATGGTGAGCACATCTTGGCCCGAGCATTACTTGACTCAGGGTCACAAATGAATTTTATTACAGAAGATATTGCTCAACGCTTACAGATCCGTAGGGAGGAATCGTGCATCAACTTGCTTGGAATTGGTCAAACTAACTCACAAGTTAAGAAAAAGATACACACCGTGGTGAAGTCGAGAGTCAATGGTAGCGAGTTTCCGTTCGACTTTTGGGTTTTGAAAACCATTTCAGGCTATCACCCTGACCAGTCAGTGAACGTAAAAGATTGGACCCTACCAAAGAACTTGCCATTAGCAGACCCATATTTTTACAAACCTCAGCGGATAGATATGCTAATTGGAGCTGAGTCATTTTTCGATCTGTTGTCCGTTGGCCAAATAAAACAAGGTCCGAACCATCCCATCCTTCAAAAAACTCTCCTTGGGTGGATAGTATCGGGAAAATATCTGGCAAATTCCTCAACTCCTCCACAGCCAGTCTCTAGTCTGAATTGCCAAGAGGAAGTGTTAGAGTCAATAGACAAAAACTTGAAAAAATTCTGGTCGTTGGAAGAAGTTCCATCTTCTAAAAAGATGTTGTCGCCAAGATTATCTCGAGATCCGAACTTAAAGAAAATGTATTTGGAATTTATGGAAGAATCCCTAGGCCATATGTCCCCTGCAAGCAATGACGTTCTTGCTTCTCCACACTACGTCATACCCCACCAGTGTGTCTTGCGGCCGTAAAGTAGAACGACCAAACTTCGAGTCGTTTTCGATGCGTCCTGCAAGACATCCACACAGAAGTGTTTAAATGAGTTGTTGATGGTGGGTCCAAAAATTTAGGAAGAGCTTTCTCAACTCTTCTTAGATTTCGGCTAAACCAATTCGCTCTGGTAGCCGACATAAAAAAGATGTATCGTCAAGTGATGGTAAATGAAGCAGATCGACGATACCAGTTGATAGTGTGGAGAAAAGACCCGTCTGAGTCCTTGAAATTGTGCAAGCTCAACACCTTTACTTATGGCTCAAATTTTATATTACTCATATTTTTCGACGCTTGCGTGCCGTGGAAATATCCGTCCGCTTCAACGAATCCGCCTTGGTATACAAGGCACCTTATAAATTTAAAGAATAGTATGAGTAGACTTTTAAACAAACATAGATTATCTGGCTGTACAGTTAGTTATTCAAGATACTAAATAGCTCGGTCCAATTTCACCGTGCATAACGCAGAATGTTATAGGAGTTATATTCGCCGCTGCAGGATTCAGTTTACTCAGGATCCGAAGCAGTTTTATAACTTTGTAAACACTAAGCGTAAACATGTATCTTTTCCCCCACTGCTTACGTTTGAGAACTCTTATGCGAACACCGATCAGGCAATGGCCGATATCTTTGCACAGTTTTTTCAAACTACCTATTCACCTAGCAGTAGTTTCGCTCAGCCTTACACTTATAATATCCAATCAGCCAACCTTATATTTTGCCCATCTTTCGATCAAAGTGGTGTGTTATCGGATCTTCTTAAGGTTAAGCCCGTGTATTCGCCAGGCCCTGATGGAGTACCAGGCTGTGTTCTGAAGTACTGCGCCGAGGCACTGTGCAAACCGCTTGTTAAACTCTTTAATCTATCGCTGGAAACTTCGATCTTTCCCTTTATGTGGAAGGAATCCTTCATTATTCCGCTGCATAAAAAAGGGAAAAAATCCGACGCTGCTAATTATAGAGGCATCTCTAAATTATCAGCAATTCCAAAGCTTTTTGAAAAACTTATCACTCCACATTTGCACCACCTATGTAGTTCAATAATAACTCCGTGCCAGCATGGCTTCATGAAGCGCCGCTCCACCACTACCAACTTATTGGAGCTAACATCTTTTATCACGGATGGCTTCCGGAATGGCTTACAAACAGACGTCATATACACTGAATTCAGTAAAGCATTTGACTCTGTTAACCATTCGCTTCTTATAAGTAAACTCAGTCTTTTGGGATTCCCAACTGATCTTCTTATGTGGATTTCGAGCTACTTATCAGGGAGAACCCAACGTGTTTTCTTTAAAGATGTTACCTCGCGTGTAGTCCGCGCCACATCGGGGGTGCCCCAAGGAAGCCATCTTGGACCCCTACTTTTTACTCTGTTTATTAACGACTTGCCCCTTGCCTTAACTAATTCACTTGTACTTATGTACGCTGATGACGTTAAGCTATGCCTTCAGTATAAATTCACTAGCGCCCAGTCTAGACTTCAATCCGATTTGGATAAACTTCAAAGTTGGTGTTTAGCAAATAACCTAAAGCTTAATGGATCGAAATGTAAACTTATGTCTTTTTACCGATCTAGTCCTCACCAGACTATGTACTTTCTCTATGGGAACGCCTTAGAACGATTAACTCAGGTTAACGATCTAGGTGTCCTATTAGATTTGAAACTTAAATTTACCGACCATGTATCTACCATGGTTAATAAAGCTATGGGTGTGCTTGGTTTTATTAAAAGATGGTCAAAAGAATTTAATGACCCGTACATAACTAAAACGTTATATACATCACTGGTCCGTCCGATTCTTGAGTATGGATCGTGTGTCTGGAGTCCTCAATATGGAGTACACCAAGATCACATTGAATCTGTACAAAAAAACTTTCTTACTTTTGCTCTTAGGGGACTTAATTGGGATGCAAATCTTTACCTCCCCTCTTATCATAGTAGACTTTTACTAATCAACTTACCAACATTAACAAATCGTAGAACGATGCTGGGTGTCATGTTTCTATATAATCTTATTTATGGAAATATAGACAGCCAGCATTTACTAACACGTTTAAATTTTAACATTCCTAGTAGAAGGACCAGAAACTTTCGTCCTCTACTCCTCAGCCATTGTAGTTCGACATATGCCCAACACGATCCGTTCAGGGTATTATGTTCGGACTACAATGGTCTCTACCACATCTTATCACTTTGCTCTACTAACAATCTTAAATCGCTTATATTAACCGCCTTATCTATGCAACACCCTTCCTCGTAATATCTTTCTCCTAATCCTCGCTTATCTATCTCGGATCTATTCCCGCATTCCTGCCCATAAGGTGTTTGAAGAGGTTGAGTGAATCCGCAAAAAATACATTCCCTCGAGCTACTAAAGTTATTGGGTCTGACTTTTACGTCGACGACATGTTAACGGGTGCTGGTTGCGTGGAGGAGCTAAAGACAATTAAGTCTGAAGTAACTCAGGTTCTTTAAAACGCTGGGTTTGAATTGAGCAAGTGGTTTTCAAACTCGCCTGAAGTTACTGCATCCGAGAGCACGGTTAAGCCAATAACACTTTCGGACTCAGAGCTGACAAAAACATTAGGAATCGTTTGGGTTCCTAAAGATGACGTGCTTAAATTCGAAACTGATATGGCAGTCATGGGTCAAACGGCGACTAAGCGGAATATTCTTTCGGTTACATCAAAGCTTTTCGACCCCCTTGGCTTATTAAGCCCGATCCTTATTAAAGGAAAGATCCTGTTGCAGGAACTTTGGCTTAATAAGCTAGATTGGGATGAGTCGATTCCACTGCACTTGGAAACCGCGTGGAACAAAATTCAGCTTGCCTTGTCACAGTTAGAAGATATCTCAATACCGAGATTGAATACCAATACATTGTTGACTGCAAAGTCGAAAGTAGCGCCGCTTAAGACAAAGACGCTCCCCCGTCTTGAGTTATGTGCCGCTCACCTTCTCGCGGACCTCTGTCGCAAAATAAAACCTCTTATCAAAGCACCGATCGAACGAAGTGTATATTGGTCAGATTCGGAAGTTTGTCTTCATTGGATTCGTTCCCATCCATCGTCGTTGTCAACGTTCGTATCAAATAGAGTTGCTGAGATTCAAGAGTGGTCAGAGGATAGCACGTGGCGGCATGTACCAACTAAACAGAACCCGGCAGATATTGTGTTCGTTTACATGGTCCGCTTTATAAAGAAGTGTAAAAAATTAGTAGTTCCTTCTGATAATGTACCTTCACCTGTCGAATATCAAGACGCTTTTAATAAAGTTGTCCAGATAGTCCAAAAGCACAAGTTTCAAGAGGAAATTAAAAATGTTAGAAAAAATTTTGTTGTAAGCCCAAGCCTACAGAAGCTAAGTCCTTTTGTCCATGAAACCTCTCAGGCTGGGCTTACCTTTTCGTCGTTGCGGGTCGGGGGGCGACTAGCTAATGCTCCTATTTCGTACGATGCCAAGTTTCCAGTATTGTTGACGAAGTGCTCTCAATTTGTTCAGAGCTACGTCCGATACTTGCACGAGTCGGATTTTCATGTGGGTCCACGAGCACTAGTGAGACTCTTGCGACAGCGCGTATATATTTTCAAAAAGTCATGGCTATCTAAAACTGTTTCTATGTTCAAAACGTATCTATTGTTCAACTTGTTTTGTAAAAGCTTACATAAATTGTAGACAGCCATGACTTTTTGAAAATATGAGATTAAAAACTCCAATTTAATTGACGAAAATATTGTTTAACCACCTATAATAAATTATACAAAATTATTTCGAGTTTTTCCTTAAATCCAAAATTAAAATATGGTATAATCTACTGATTTTAATAAGAAAATAAAAATCTTCCATAGAAAAATGTTTGGGAAAAAATCATAGAAGACCAAAATTTAATGTAGAAAATCGGAGATTTCAACTTTGGATGCGTATTCCAAAGATATGGTAACTGCTAGATACCATTTTTTAATTTTAGTTGGTACACATACATTTCAAAAATGATATGTACTAGAAACAATGATGGTCATCGCCATTACACGGCCTACATAATTCAATATATGGTAAAATTTGATCAATTTCTTCTCTTAGGTGTACCGCGGAAACTGTGGGTGATAGAAACTATGTTTGTTCTGGACTTTGGTTCAGGGGAGCCTAAAGATTATGGAGCAGGTAAAATTATGCGTGGAGATTTTTTGCTGTTGGCCTGTGTTATCACCGCATTCACTAACATATGTTACATTTATATATATATATATAAATATGCAGGTTCGTTGGGCCCATCGAAGATGCAGATTTCTGTAAAAATGGTGCTTCTATCGTTGCAAGTGAAGGCTGGTGGCGGTTGTGTGGTGCATGTGCAGTTACATTTAAACTTGGCGGTTGTGTGGTGCATGTGCAGTTACATTTAAACTACATGAAAATAGAAATTACCCTAAATAACTATCTCTAGCAAAATCTTAAATCTAATTTTAATTGATCCAACGCTTTGATACTTCTCCCATCCTAGTTCGTGATTGCTTTTCTCGGGGCTCTTGCTGAATCCGGTGGATCTGCGAGATCACGTGGTTATGAGTTCATGCCACACTGGCACTGCTGCTTCAGACTACTCTGCTCATGGCTCTGTTACGCAATCAGTTTAGGGTTAGGTTGCCACGTGTACTCGACCTCTTACACTCGATCTTTTTTCACTCCTTTTTTCCTCACTTGCTTCCTTTCCGACCGGTTGCCTTTGTTTTTGCCAGTGGCAACTGCCACATTGATGAAAAGCGCGAACGCGCTACGCGACGTGCGCGAGGCTAACCGACCGGTGGAGATCGCAATGCAGGTGGCTTTCCCACTGTAATACAAATTCTCTCTATATTTACCTTATGTTTACCTTATATATTTCCTTCTATATTTACCTTTCAACAATCTTAGTATTCTTAACTGTTGCACGAGATGTTCCCAACACTGACGTTCGAGATGTTGGAAATTTTATAAATTTCAAAGCTGTTTTAGCACGTGGGTGCTGCCATCTTTCAATTTACGCAGGTCAGTTTTTCACGTCTGGTACTCTCTTAATCGCAAATTTAAATGAACAACCTGCCAATAAGCTAATTTCGTTGCTACGCAACCGAGAAAATCTCCAAAACTTCCAATAACGGGACAATTCCTGATCTCCGTTTCCATATGTCTCTCAGCGCCTTTCGCATAAGTATGCCAGAAAGAGATCGTACCGTGTGCCAGAGCGGGACGATTATATTGCCGTGTTCGTCTCTATGCTCTACACCCTACACTTCGGATTCGGCATTTCCGACTATTCTTGGTAAAGGCTGATACAAAATAATTTCTTGGTTCTCTCTACTGTTTCGACCCCCTCACATGCAACCCTCGGCATATGATGATCTACTTTGAATTAAAGTAATTTGAGGAAGGTAGTATTCTTCTCTCCGCCTCCTACTCTCTGACTACAATTCGCCAGCATCCTCGGCAGAGATATGACCTTACCGGTAGCACTACCAGCTGTGTACACAGTTACGGCACGCGAAGTCTCATGCCCTGTAGTACCGCACAAATTGACTGACGTCGAAAAATTGCTCAGAATTCAACATTCGAAGAACATCATTAAAGAGGCAAAAAAAAGAACCGAACTTCCTTTACAAGATTATGACTAGTGACGAAACATGGTGTTTTCAATATGATCCCGAAACGAAACGCCAGAGTGCTGAATGGAAGGCGCCGACGAGCCGAAACCCAAAAAATCGCGCCTGGAGAAGTCGAAAGTGAAGAAAATGCTGATTTGTTTTTATGATTCCAAGGGTTGTCCACAAAGAAATTATTCCACCCGACAAAAACGTTAATGCTGTATGCTACCTTGGAGTTTTGAAGCGTTTGCTGCGCCGTATTCCACGTGTTCGGCCCGAATATAGCGAAGATGGAAGTTGGCCTTTGTTGCACGATAATGCCCGTCTCATAGATCGACGCTTGTGACCGACTATTTGACCAAAAATCACATTTTAAGCATCAACCACTCCCGTATTTACCTGATATGGCACCGTGCGACTTCTACCTTTTCGGAAAAATGCCATGAATAGAGGCCATTCAAAAGGCTTGCACCGGCATACTAGCGGCCATACTGCGCAACTAGCTCAAACACTCGTTCAGAAGGAGACTATTTTGAATAAAATAAATTGATTTTGCAAAAAATCTATTTGTTTTGTCTTTTTTTTTAAAGTCTTTTTTACTTTGGAACTCACCTTGTACATTAAAAATAAGTTTTTTATTCTTAAGAAAAAATATTACTTTTGAAAATTTTCAATTCGATTTTTGAAAAAAAAGCCATATTTGATCTTATTTATTTTGCACGTGGAGATAGCCCTTGAAATGATGCCGGCTGTCTGTCGGTTTCTACGCAAACTAGAGTCTCAGTTTTAAAGCTATCGACTTCAAACTTTGCACACATTCTTCTTTTTTTTGCAGGCACTGCCATATAACTGATTGATTGGAAATGCCATAACTTTTTTGTTATTTAAGTTATAGGGTTGGGTCTTGGTACAGCTTTCATTTTGGTCAAAGTAATTCGATTTGCCATAAGAATCTGCTGACTATATTCTATAGCTTCCATATATCTGAACGATTGGAAACGGCACAACCTTGCTTATTTTAAAGATTCTTGAGGCTGTTTTCAACATTTTTATTAGAAAATGGATTCGTTGATGAAATTCGCATAAGGATCGGTTAGCTATATACGATTCGATATATATATAAAATTTTAAGCAGCTATCTAACTGCAAGGGTATTTAAACTTCGTCTCCGCCCGAAGTTTGCTTTCCTTTCTTGTTTTCTTTGAGCTTTTGCATGTATGTGTGCAATAAAATTGAAAATATGGAGTTAATCCTCTTAACATTTACCTTATTTGAATAAATAAAAACGAATCTAACTCAACTGGGCGGTACTCAACTGTAATTCAGCGGTGCAGCAGAAACTGAAGATTGTATATAGTGCACCACTTCGTATTTCTTCAGGGGCGCATTTTCTAGTTCGGGCTCCACCTTAAAGAGCTTTTTATCCCTGTTAAGGATATTGAAGACTGTCTTAGCGTTAAATCCCTATTCTTGTAGAGCTTTTGTTCCTAGAGAAGTTACGTCGGACTCTATGCCCTTAAGTACGACTTGCAGGCCCTTGCTGCTTTTTAGCTTCCGAGTTAAAGTTATTTTTATTCTCTGTGAGGTATTTCGATAATACTCTGCAATTATCTTCAAACTTCATTTGAACTTTTGTTTCCTGAATGTTGACCTTTGCAAGGGTTACTATGTGGAAGTTTTTTTTACCAATAAGCTCAACAATTTTGTTGAAAAAAACATTGTAATTTTTTTCTCGTATTCCTTTCACGACTTCAGTCGATTCGGGTGCCTCAACCTTATGCGCGTTGGCCAAGATTTTAAATCGGCTCAAATTAATGGGCTATTGAAGATATGCTAGCATTGCCACAGGTTATTTTGCGTTGAGAATTTAGTGGGCTCAGGTTCCTTTTTATTTGGATTTAGCGATCCATACCAGTCTGCACAGGCGGCTTAAACTATTCATTGTTATTGTTCTGATTTTCGGACAGAAAAGCGGCAGACGTGTTTGCGCTGTTAGCTGATGATTTCGTTAAGCGTGTTGATGGTAAAGTTACGGTTGTTATTGTTGTTACGGTTGACATTGTTAAACAGATTGCAGTGCTAGTTACTGCTGATGAGCGTAGGTCATTGCATACCTGCTGTTGAGCTATCAGCGTTTTGATAGCATCCGAATTAATAAGACGAAATTCAATTTATATTTATATTTATTATGGGTCAATAGCACTGATGAGACGCAATTGGCCACGTCCTGGCTATCGTGATCGTTGTTCAAGTTTCGCTCCAATTTCAAATCCCGTTTGAGTACCCGTTTGGATGGGTTTAGCGGTTTAGAGGAAAATACTGACTGCATGAGCGACGATTTTCCAACAGACCACCATCCACCTTCCTAGCCGCTATGGTTGGTTCTGTCATTGACGGAGCAGTGGGACCATTGGTGCCGTCGAGACAAGTGGAGTGTGCAGGTACCCTCACGGAGTACTTTGCCATTCCCACTTCCCACGCGCACATCAGCGGCAAGCTGGGAGAACTTTCAGAATAATTCACTCTCAACTCCATCAGAGCTTAATCGCTTATCGCTCAATCTAACTCATCCTGGAGTGTGGTAAATTTCTTGCGCAACAACATTTCCAATGGCTCCAGTACCATGATGGTCAAATCGTCCTTCTGCACTGCGGCCTTGATCTTATTATGCAGGGCTTCCTTTTCCTGGTAGGCCTCTGCACCTCTGCTCTTCGCCGCAAAAGCCTTTCCCTGCTTGCAGGAACCAAGGCACTAATTACGTCTCCAGACTTCATTGTGTAAGTTTTCGTGCATGGTGCAATGTAATGGAAACAACAGCAACAAGTTTTCCTTTACAAGCTTTCCTTAAAGCACTTTAATGACCACAAATCAAACCGTTCGCGAGCACGTCGGGGTCACCAAATGTTAGGCTATCAGCGTTTTGATAGCGGCCGAATTAATAAGTCGAGGTTCAATTTATTATGGGTCAATTTAACCCAAAAACAAGAAAGGAAAGCTAACTTCGGGCAGAGCTGAAGTTTATATACCCTTGCAGTTGAGTCGACGTCCGCTAGGTGGCGCCACGCATCTTATATTATCAGATATATAGCGGATCGCATTTAGTCGGCCGATCCTTATGAAATTTGATTATTTTGTCCAAAATAGAATCTGTTCCAAGTCCCATCTTTCTAACTTAAAAAACAACAAAGTTATGCCAATTCCGATCGTTTTATGACAGCTATAGGATATAGTCGGCCGATCCTTATGAAATTTTGGTCAAATATAACATGTGTGGAAAGTCCCAACCCTCTAACTTAAAAAACACCAAAGTTATAGCATTTCCGATCAATCAGTTATATGGCGGCTATAGAATATAGACGGCCGATCCCGGCCGTTCCGACTTATATACTACCTGCATAGAAAAAAAGGATGTGTGCAAAGTTTCAACTCGATAGCTCCAAAACTGAAAGACAAGTTTGCGTAGAAACCGACAGACAGACAGACAGACGGACAGACAGGCAGACGGACATGCTTATATCGACTCAGGAAGTAATCCTGGTCAAGAATATATATACTTTATAGTGTCGGAGATGTCTCCTTCACTGCGTTGCACACTTTTGACCAAAATTATAATACCCTCTGCAAGGGTATAACAATCCAAACAGCGGCCGATCCAAACAACGCCGAATATACAAGTCCATAAACTAAGAGCTTGCTCAGGAGCTCCACCAAAGCTCCCAAAGTGAATTCGCTACAAAAGAACAACAAAGCGCATGCCAATCTGAGAGATTGAATCAAAGAATATAGAACAGCTGATAACGGGCAATTAGTGGACCGCTGCGGATAGTTACACTGAGACAACTAATTAGCAATAATGACGCTATTCGATGCTGGCAAAAGTCCCAACAGAGCACTTCGGCTGCAGTGAAATTTTATGGTTTCGAGGGAAAGCAAGAACGCGCTCCCTCGCTCGCTACGTTTAACAGTTCGTTCGAGTTCGGAGTAAATATGTCATTATTCGGAGCAATAATGACGCTATTCGATGCTGAAAAAAGTCCCAACACCTGCGTTGGGGGTCGTTTATCGCTTTTCGGGTGCAGAGAAATTTTATGGTTTCGAGGGAAAGCAAGAACGCTCTCCCTCGCTCGCTACGTTTCAAAGTTTGGTCGAGTTCGGAGTAATTGACCGCGCAGAGCTTGCATTAGTTTCGGTTGTGAACGCGTAAGAGAAGTAAGTGTTGTATCTTTGTACTAAGAGCAGTCTCTCGTCTTTCTCACGTTGGCGTTGTGTGCGAACGTCGTTATTTTTTGTTTTCGCGCGGTACCCACTGCATACGTACAACCCACCTCCCGTCCAACCTACCAAGGGACCTTCGCGAACGCAATAAATGATAGTTTTTTGAAGAGTAGCAGTAAGAATTCACGAGAAAGAGTGTTGCACAGATAAGGCGTTTAGTATAAGGGATTTAAGATTGTTATAATATTATGTAGTCCGAACATAATAACCTAAACGGATCGTGTTGGGCATATGTCGAGCAACAATGGCTGAGGAATAGAGTACGAAATTTTCTAGTCCTCCTACCAGGAACATTAAAATTTAAGCGTGTTAGTAAATGCTGGCTGTCTACATTACCATAAATAAGATTATATAGAAACATGACACCCTGCATCGTCCTACAGTTTGTTAATGATGGTAAGTTGATTAATAAAAGTCTACTATGATAAGTGGGGAGGTGAAGATTTGCATCCCAATCTAAAGTCTCCTAAGGGCAAAAGTAAGGAATTTTCATTGTACAGATTCTATGTGATCTCGGTGTACTCCGTATTAAGGACTCCAGACACATGATCCATACTTAAAAATCGAACAAATGAAGTATATAAAGTTTTTTTATGTACGGGTCATTAAATTCTTGACCATATTTTAATACCATATTTTAAGCTTTATTAACCATGGTAGATATATGGACGGTAAATTTAAGTTTCAAATTAAAAAGAACACCCAGATGGTAACCTGAGATAATCGTTCTAAGGCGTTCCCTTAAAAAAAGAACATAGCTTGGTGAGGACTAGATCGATAAAATGACATGATTTTACATTTTGATCCATTAAGCTATTTGCTATACACCAATTTTGAAGTTTATCCAAATCGGATTGAAGTCTAGACTGTGCGCGACTGAATTTATACTTAAGACAAAGCTTAACGTCATCAGTGTACATAAGTTCAAGTGAATTAGTTAAGGCAAGGGGCAAGTCGTTAATAAACAGTGTAAAAAGTAAGCGTCAAAGATAGTTTCTTTGGGGCACCCCAGATGTGGCGCGGACTAAACGCGAGGTAACATCTTTAAAGAAGACACGTTGGGTTCTCCCAGATAAGTAGCTCCAAGTCCAGATAAGAAGATCAGTTGGGAAGCCCAAAAGACTGAGTTCACTTATAAGAAGCGAACGGTTAATAAAGTCAAATGCTTTACTGAAGTCAGTGTAAACGACGTCTGTTTGTAAGCCATTCCGAAACTCATCCGTGAAAAACGATGTTAGCTCCAATAAGTTGGTAGTGGTGGAGCGGCGCTTCATGAAGCCATGCTGGCACGGAGTTGTTATTGAACTACATAGGTGTTGCAAATGTGGAGTGATAAGTTTTTTAAAAAGCTTTGGAATTACTGACAATTCTGAGATGCCTCTATAATTTGCAGCGTAGATTTTTTTCTCTTTTTTATGCAGCGGAATAATTAAAGCAGCGGATCGAAAATTCCAGAGATAGATGAAAGAGTTTAAGGAGCGGTTTGCACAGAGCCTAGGCGGCGTGTTCTTCAGAACACAGCCAGGTACTCCATCAGGGCCTGGCGAATACACGAGCTTGACCTTTAGAAATATAAGGATGGCTGAATGGATATTATAAGTGTCAGGCTGAGCTGAACTGCTGCTAGGTGAATACGTTGTTTGAAAAAACTGTGCAAAAAGATCGGCCATTGCCTGATCAGTGTTCGAATAAGAGTTCTCAAACGTAAGCAGTAGGGAAAAAGATACATGTTTTCGCTTAGTGTTTACAAAGTTATAAAACTGCTTCGGATCCTGAGTAAACTGAATCCTGCAGCGGCGAATATAACTCCTATATCATTCTGCGTTATGCACGGTGAAATTGGACCGAGCTACTAAGTATCTTGAAGTTACTCATACTATTCTTTAAATTTATAAGGTGCCTTGTATACCAAGGCGGATTCGTTGAAGCGGACGGATCCACGGCACGCAAGCATCAAAAAATGAGATTAAAGTGAAATAAAATTTTTGTAATGCGATGTTTTTATCCACACATGCCAGTAAATCAGACCTAGGGTAAGAAAGAAGCAAAGTTCTTGAATGAGTGATTCCATCAGGATCAGAAACGAAACATAAGGCCAACAGCCGACCCAAAGAATTTCTAACGTGGTTAATTTGCCCGAGTAACATGTCGAACATGCCAACTGGCAAGTCGTGGTGGGAGTTAAGCTGTAAAGACGGTGAATTTTCAACATTTGACCACATAAGTTCTGGGATATTAGAGAGCTATCAGCTGGTCATAATCAGACAGACGATCAAAAACCAAACGAATAGCGGACAAATGTTGCCAGTATGTTGTCGGTTCGGACGAAGGTGGTATGCAAGAACAGGTAACATACAAAGATTGATCGGACAAAGTGATTTTAATTCAAAGAAATTCAATGTCACCAAACTCCTGTGATTTTACCTCTTTAGAAGCGAATTTGGAGTCTTCAAAAATTAACACTCCTCCTCCCCTTTGCAGAGTTCTATCACATCTAAAAGTGGTGTACCTTCTAGGAAAAACTTCAGAGCTTAAGATCTCCGGCTTTAACCAAGTTTCTGCAAAAACAATAATGTGGGAAGCAAAGAAAGAACTATCAAAATACAGTTAGGGAAGTTTACTACGTAACCCTTTAGTATTCTGATAGGTTAGTGAAGACATTCGTTTTTTGAAACTGACAAAGATGAGTTGGAAGGTTGATCAGTGGCCGTAACATGTGGGAGTTTAACACCCACAGGTTTGGTAATTTTTTCTTCCCCGTAGTTGGCTGATGTTCTTGAACGGAAATGTTCTTTGGCCTCTCTTTATCCTCTCACTTCCTCTCTTTATCTTAAAGCGGACGGACGTGTTTTTTTTGTGCGCACTACGTTTTTGTAAAACTTGCAATAAGCTATATGTGTTTATTTTCTTTACATTTATAAAAACAAATTACAATTTCGTAGATCCGTATCGCTTCGCGTGTGCAGTGATATATTTGGAGGTAAAAATATTAATTTGTTTAATTTACTTTCCAAACATAGCCCTGCTCTGCTTCTTCATCTCCAACGGTGTTGTTGCTATTCTTTTGCTTCTACTCTCGCTCAATAGAGATTCTTATCTCTATTTCTTTAAATCTTGCTAACTTGCACTAACTGCTCTCTTTAATCTCCCCCTTTCGTTTCCTTGGTACAGTGGTTCAAGGTTCCTCATTAATAAATCAAATAATATTTTTAAATTAATTATTAATTTTTTTTAATAATTTTTAATAAATTAATTATTTAATTTTTAATAATTTTTAATAAATTAATTATTTAATTTTAAATAATTTTTAATAAATTAATTATTTAAATTTTTTTAATAATTATGGATTTTAAATTGGTCTGTGCATTAAAGTCTTGCAATAAGACAATCTCGTCTTCCCAGCCTACCATCCATTGCTGGCTCTGTGAGAACGTGTTACACGCTAAGTGTGCCGGGTTCACGGCCTCAGTGTCGGATGCAATCTCGCGTAGGTCTGGACTCCACTTTTGCTGTGACGGTTGTCGTGCTGTTCAGGACGAAATGAGGTCGTTCATGAGGCAGACTAAAAGCGGTTTCAAGGAGTTGATTAGTGGTTTTCGAAAAATCAATGACCAACTCTGTGCGCTTGATACACAGTTTAGTAGTCTTCAACTACTAAATGAGTCTCCAAAGCGTAAGAAATCCGCTTTTAGTGATGTGCTCGGGTCGAATAATCTTCAGCCAGCTCAGCCGACAAATATACAGCCGCTTATATCTCTGGCCACCCCAAGGGCCGGACCTGAGAAAAATTCGGCTTCCGAATGTCTCGGGTTCAATGAGCAATTGTCCGATATGTCCTCTGTGGCATCGCTTCAAGTGATCCCAGACCCAATAATTCAAACTCCTGTAACAGTCACCAAACAGGGTAATAAACCGTCCGGACCCCCGGTACGCACTGATGCCGCAGTATTAGTTACGGCGGCACCAAAACCCTTGCAGGTGATCCCACCATCCAAACACATTTTTGTTTCCCGGCTTGCCCCTGATACTTCGGAGATTGATATCTCGGCTTACATCAAAGCCAAAGCAAAAGCCGACATAAAGGTGGTGGATATTACAAAATTCAAATATTCTTACACCAGGCACACGTCATCTTTCAAAATACGTGTGCCCTTGCAGATGTTCAAGACGATCTGTTCCGCCAGCTTTTGGCCAGAGAACATTTTCGTCCAAGAACATCAGCCAAGTACGGTGAAAAAAAAGATAACCAAACCTGTGGGTGTAAAACTCCCACATGTTAAGGCCACTGATCAACCTTCCACCTCTTCTTCCTCAATCCCAAAAAACTAATGTCTTCATTAACACTTACCTATCAGAATACAAGAGGGTTACGTAGTAAACTTCCCAAACTGTATTCTGATAGTTCTTTTTTTGCATCCCATATTATTGTATTTACAGAAACTTGGTTAAAGCCGGAGATCTTAAGCTCCGAAGTTTTTCCTAGTAGGTACACCACTTTTAGATGTGATAGAACCTTGCGAAGGGGAGGAGGAGTGCTAATTTCTGTAGACTCCAAATTCGCTTCTGAAGAGGTAAAATCACAAGAGTTTGGTGACATTGAATTTCTTTGCATCAAAATCACTTTGTCCGATCAATCTTTGTATGTTACCTGTTCGTACATACCACCTTCGTCCGAACCGCCAACATACTGGCAACATTTGTCCGCTATTCGTTTGGTTTTCGATCGTCTGTCTGATGGTGACCAGCTGATAGCTCTGGGTGACTTTAATATCCCAGAACTTATGTGGTCCAATGTTGATAATTCACCGTCTTTACAGCTTAACTCCCACCATGACTTCCCTGAGGGCATGTTTGACATGTCACTCGGGCAAATTAACCACGTCAGAAATTCTTTAGGTCGGCTGTTGGACTTATGTTTCGTTTCTGATCCTGATGGAATTACTCTTTCCAGAACTTTGCCCCTTTCTAACCCTGAGGATCCATATCATCCCACTCTTGAGGTTTCAATCGAAAATAATTACTTTTTTGACCTTAAGTCTACAGTTAAATCTCAGAAAGTTCGTTTCTTTCGTAAGGCTGACTTTATGAAATTAAATAAGTTAATTTTGGAATTTGATTGGTCTGATTTACTGGCATGCGAGGATATAAACATCGCATTACAAAAATTTTATTACACTTTGAACATATTTTTCGACGCTTGCGTGCCGTGGAAATATCCGTCCGCTTCAACGAATCCGCCTTGGTATACAAGGCACCTTATAAATTTAAAGAATAGTATGAGTAGACTTTTAAACAAACATAGATTATCTGGCTGTACAGTTAGTTATTCAAGATACTTAGTAGCTCGGTCTAATTTCACCGTGCATAACGCAGAATGTTATAGGAGTTATATTCGCCGCTGCAGGATTCAGTTTACTCAGGATCCGAAGCAGTTTTATAACTTCGTAAACACTAAGCGTAAACATGTATCTTTTCCCCAACTGCTTACGTTTGAGAACTCTTCTGCGAACACCGATCAGGCGATGGCCGATCTCTTTGCACAGTTTTTTCAAACTACCTATTCACCTAGCAGCAGTTTAGCTCAGCCTTACACTTATAATATCCAATCAGCCAACCTTATATTTTGCCCATCTTTCGATCAAAGTGGTGTGTTATCGGATCTTCTTAAGATTAAGCCCGTGTATTCGCCAGGCCCTGATGGAGTACCAGGCTGTGTTCTGAAGTACTGCGCCGAGGCACTGTGCAAACCGCTTGTTAAACTCTTTAATCTATCGCTGGAAACTTCGATCTTTCCCTTTATGTGGAAGGAATCCTTCATTATTCCGCTGCATAAAAAAGGGAAAAAATCCGACGCTGCTAATTATAGAGGCATCTCTAAATTGTCAGCAATTCCAAAGCTTTTTGAAAAACTTATCACTCCACATTTGCAACACCTATGTAGTTCAATAATAACTCCGTGCCAGCATGGCTTCATGAAGCGCCGCTCCACCACTACCAACTTATTGGAGATAACATCTTTTATCACGGATGGCTTCCGGAATGGCTTACAAACAGACGTCATATACACTGACTTCAGTAAAGCATTTGACTCTGTTAACCATTCGCTTCTTATAAGTAAACTCAGTCTTTTGGGATTCCCAACTGATCTTCTTATGTGGATTTCGAGCTACTTATCAGGGAGAACCCAACGTGTTTTCTGTAAAGATGTTACCTCGCGTTTAGTCCGCGCCACATCGGGGGTGCCCCAAGGAAGCCATCTTGGACCCCTACTTTTTACTCTGTTTATTAACGACTTGCCCCTTGCCTTAACTAATTCACTTGTACTTATGTACGCTGATGACGTTAAGCTATGCCTTCAGTATAAATTCACTAGCGCCCAGTCTAGACTTCAATCCGATTTGGATAAACTTCAAAATTGGTGTTTAGCAAATAACCTAAAGCTTAATGGATCGAAATGTAAACTTATGTCTTTTTATCGATCTAGTCCTCACCAGGCTATGTACTTTCTCTATGGGAACGCCTTAGAACGATTAACTCAGGTTAACGATCTAGGTGTCCTATTAGATTTGAAACTTAAATTTACCGACCATGTATCTACCATGGTTAATAAAGCTATGGGTGTGCTTGGTTTTATTAAAAGATGGTCAAAAGAATTTAATGACCCGTACATAACTAAAACGTTATATACATCACTGGTCCGTCCGATTCTAGAGTATGGATCGTGTGTCTGGAGTCCTCAATATGGAGTACACCAAGATCACATTGAATCTGTACAAAAAAACTTCCTTACTTTTGCTCTTAGGGGACTTAATTGGGATGCAAATCTTTACCTCCCCTCTTATCATAGTAGACTTTTACTAATCAACTTACCATCATTAACAAACCCTAGAACGATGCTGGGTGTCATGTTTCTATATAATCTTATTTATGGAAATATAGACAGCCAGCATTTACTAACACGTTTAAATTTTAACATTCCTAGTAGAAGGACCAGAAACTTTCGTCCTCTACTCCTCAGCCATTGTAGTTCGACATATGCCCAACACGATCCGTTCAGGGTATTATGTTCGGACTACAATGGTCTCTACCACATCTTATCACTTTGCTCTACTATCTTAAATCGCTTATATTAACCGCCTTATCTATGCAACACCCTTCCTCGTAATATCTTTCTCCTATTCCTCGCTTATCTGTCTCGGATCTATTCCCGCGATTCGAGCCGTACGTTACGCGGCAGCGTCCCTCGGTCGGTTGGACGGGAGGTGGGCTGTACGTATGCAGTGGGAACCGCGCAAAAGCTGGCGGAACAAATCGTCTTTTTGTTGGTGGTGACGTGTGCCTGGTGTATGAATACTTAAAATTTGTAATATCAACCACCTTTATGTCGGCTTTTGCTTTGGCTTTGATGTAAGCCGAGATCAGCCGAGGAGAGCCGGGAAGCAAAAATGTGTTTCGATGGTGGGATCACCTGCAAGGGTTTTGGTGCCGCCGTAACTAATACTGCGGCATCAGTATGTACCGGGGGTCCGGACGGTTGATTACCCTGTTTGATGACTGTTACGGGGGTTTGAATTATGGGGTCTGGGATCACTTGAAGCGATGCCACAGAGGATATAACGGACAATTGCTTATTTATTCTGAGATATTTCGAAGCCGAATTTTTCTCAGGTCCTGCCCTTGGGGTGGCGAGAGATATAAGCAGCTGCATAGTTGTCGGCAGAGCATGCTGAAAATTATTCGCAACAAGCACATTTAGTAGTTGAAGACTCATTAAGTAGTTGAAGACTACTAAACTGTGTATCGAGCGCACAGAGTTGGTCATTGATTTTACGAAAACCATTAATCAACTCCTTGAATCCACTTTTAGTCTGCCAACGTTTCCACAGAGCCAGCAGTGGTTGGTAGGCTGGGAAGAGGAGATTGTCTTATTACAAGACTTCAACGCAAAGACAAGTTTAAGTTCCATGAATATTAAATAATCATTTTATTAATATTTTTTGTTTTTATTATTGACGTACCTTGAACCACTGCAACAGGGAAACGAAAAAGGGAGATTAAAGAGGGCGAACTGCAAAAAATTGAGATAAGAATCGCTATTGAGCGAAAATAGAAGCAACACCGTAAGAGATGAAGAAGCAGAGTAGGGCTATGTTTGGAAAAAATTTAATAAAATTATTAATTTACCTCCAAATATTTCCTTGCCCACGCGAAGCGATACGGAATGTTTGGAATGCAATTTTTATAAAATTAATTAAGTAAAAATAAACACCGGAATGTTCAAAGTTTATTAATAAAAGATTTTTTAATTTAATTTTAGATCCGGCCCACGGTATCACAAAATACCGAATGCGGTCTAAGCCGTGTGTATTTATATTTGGAACGAAAAAGTTACTAAGTTATGTTCTTTGTTGAGCTATCAGCGTTTTGATAGCGGCCGAATTAATAGACAAGGTTCAATTTTATAATTCAATTTATTATGGGTCAATTTAACCCCAAAAAAAATTCCGCGGCCGATCCAAAACAATGCCGGATAACAAGTGCATAAAACCTAAGAGCTTGCGCAAAAGCTCCACCAAAGCTCCCAAAGTGCATGCGCTACAAAAGAACAACAAAGCGCATGCGAATCTGGGAGAAACAAAGAATATGGAACAGCTGATAACGGGCAATTAGGGGACCGCTGCGGCTAGTTACACTGAGAGAATTAAATATAAATAATTATGATATTTGATGCTGGCACAAGTCCCAACATTCTTTTTTCCGCCAATCATGAGGCCATTGAGGCCAATCATGAAAGATATTTGTTTGCTACTAATTATGTGTCTAGAAGATAGGGAGCAACAGAGACAAAAAAGCAATACGACAAGATTCACTGGTCCTAAACATCAGCGGGTTAATCAAATTGATCATAGATATACTGATTCAGTGGGCAGCGTGAGGTTGACCGCAGAGGAGCTGCAGACCGTATTCGTTGGACTCGAGGCCGTCATAAGCTCGAGGCCCCTGGGTGCCCTCAATCAGGACCCAAGCGACGGCCGCTCATCGCCCCACCAGCACCGCGGACCCCGGACCACCAGGGTCTAACGTGCTTGCGGCGATGGCGGCTTGACTCGTCAATCAAGCAAATGTTTTGTCAGCTATGGTCCCGGGAGTACTTCTTGGGCCAACAGGTGCGGTCGAAGTGGCATCGGGAGCAAAAGGACATTAGGAAGGGCGATCTGGTCCTGGTCGCAGAAGATCACCAGCCGTCCCTACAATGGATTACCGCCAGGGTAGTCGAAACTCACGCCGGCGCGGACGGAAGGGTCAGCCGTCGTGAGGACTAGCTCTGGAGCGGTGTTTAAGAAAGCAATTCACAAGCTGGCGAAGCTGCCAGTTGGTTGAAGCCGGATGGAGGCCTTCAACGGCCACGGGTCGCGTTATTAGATTAAAAATAGATAGATCAATGAAAAATGAAAAATACTGAAGTCTAGTATAAGTTAGCGTAGGGCGGAGTGGGAGCGAAAGAAAAGCTCAATAGATATGCTAGGTTTAAGTTTATTATTGAATATAGATCGAATTATAACGTACGGACGAGTGTACGCATCTTGTTATTTTTTCGTCGTTTTCGAAAGTTATAATTTACGCAGCCACCTCTTTAGTTATTTTTGTGACAAATTTGAGATGAAACAATCTCATTAAACATTTTGGCGCCCCCAGGTAGACCAAAGATGACGTGTTTAAATTTGAAATTGATATTTCAGTCATGGGTCAAAGGGCGACAATTGTACCCCCTTAGCTTATTAAGCCCAATCTTTATTAAAGGAAAGATAATGTTGCAGGAGCTTAATAAGCCCAAGGGGCTATTATTATTTCTATTATTATTATCCTGTTGCAGGAACTTAGTCGTTTCCACTGCATTTGAAATCAACGTGGAACAAAATTCAACTTGCCTTGTCACAGTTAGAATATATCTGAATACCGAGATTTGTGATAAGTGGGCTGATGTTACCAATTCAAATTAAAGCCTTTTCTGCGTCTATATACGTTGCAAATCTGCAGAAGGTATTAAATTCTCGTAATTGACTGCAACGTCCGCGGCGCTACTTTGCCGCTCAACACAACATTGAAATATAAAACGCCTTGTTATAGATTTTCGAAGGCTTAATATGAAAACAATAGACGAGAAATACCCTATAAATAATATAACAAAAATTCTGTCCAATTTAGGAAAGGCAAAGTTTTTTACCAACTTGGATCTGAAGTCTGGATTTAATCAGGTTACATTAGCAGAATGGGATAGAGAAAATACGCCTTTTTTAGTACTGCCCTTTAGCTTGAAAAATGCTCCTAGCATTTTCCACCGTGCCATCGATGACGGTCTCAGAGAACAGATTGGGAAATCGTGTTTCATGTATGCCGATGAAATCTTAGAGAAGCATCTATAATTTGCAGCGTCGGAAAAACTGGCAAGCCGGGAAAAAATGTGTTGCGATGGTGACATCACCTGCAAGGGTTTTGGTGCCGCCGTAACTAATACTGCGCCATCAGTTCGTACCGGGGGTCTCGGCGGTTGATTACCCTGGTTGGTGACTGTTAAAGGGGTTTGAATTATTGGGCCTGGGATCACTTAAAGCGATGCCACAGTCGACATAACGTACAATTGCTCATTTATTCTGAGATATTCAGAAGCCGAATTTTTCTCCGGTCCTGCCCTTGGGGTGGCCAGAGATATAAGCGGCTGCATAATTGTCAACTGAAGATTATTCGACACAACCACATCACTAATAGAGGATTTCTTACGCCTTGGAGACTCATTTAGTAGTTGAAGACTACTACTGCGTCCCCCCGGCCCCTACTGGGTGGAGTATGTCGGGTCAGGCAGCAGCCTGGCAAAAATTGAATCAATATAAATGTAATAATTATAGTTTAGCATATATTCATTTTCTCATCGCTGTTGTTAGTCGCAAGCCGACTCTTCTCGGCCGCTCGGCTTTATTTTATCATTGTCATTAAGTTAACGAGCTTTCGCCCGTCCTATGCTAAAAGGCGGGCCCACTTGTACTTTTTATCTCAGTGCATACGCATTCTAAATCGGAGCTTTCTGTCACTCCATTTTATATGCGAATAAATAAACATTTTTATAACGTTGTGAAACAAATATTTACCTTTTTTATTATTTTGGATAAAAGTCATTGAAAAATCTCAATGACCAAACAATTTCCTTCATATTTAAAAAAAAAACTACCACATTTTCTATTATTTAGATCAAAATAAATATGCTTTTATATACAAATTCAGTAAAATTTCCCAAAAAATATCAGTAAATATCAGTATTAGTCAGTTGTTAGCGAAAATTTGTCTACACACGTTGAAAAATACATTTTTTTCGACGGAGATGAAACTATGTGCAGTTTTTTCCCCATGGGATACGGTATTGGATTAGTTCCAAGTTGCTGTTGCATGTGTTCCTGTAAAAAAAATTCAGATGTAGCTCAAGCTCTGCAGTTTCGCCCAACTTCCATCGTAAGTGTTAAGAGGAGCCCCGTAAAAAGTCGTGATACTCCAATGAGTTCCGTTTTAAAACTGTTTTTATTTCTCACAATTCTCTTACAAGAAACATACATGAAAATCTTATATCTATTTAAAACTACTTATCAACGGACTGCTTGCTGACATGCTATGTGACCCTTTTTTAAGTGCTTCAAGTGCAGCACATAAACATTTGGTTAGACTGCAGGAGATCGTCTTTCAAACCATGCTGTTAATCACTTATTCACGTGGGTCCGATCTCCTACATTCTATGTTTGGAATTCTTCTCGTGTTCAATGCTTGAACATTCTGCAAAGGGCCACAAAAAAGGTGTACATTTTATATATATTAAATTCATTATATTGTCCATTGATAACGCTAGATAGCGGACTATATATGTATATGTGTATTTCTGCTTTTGTATTAATTTTACAAATTTCTTTTTTCAATATTAAAAAATATTATTATTATGATTATTCGATAACAATATGTTGTTAATTATATCATTCTATTACATATTTTTAAATTGTTTAAGTTATTTTATTAGCTCCCATGTTCAACTTAATGTTTGAACATCCTGCAAGGGGCCACAAAAATGCTTGACTTGTGTTTACATTTTTAAATTAAATATTATTTCTGTTCGATTTCTTAGTGGACTGTAATATTATATATATTTTGTTTCTTATTATTCTTTAGGTATAGCTTTTCTTTTTTATTTGATTGATCACTTATTCATATGTATAAAACCATTACATTATACAATAATCATATAAAATAAACATTTTTTTTTTTAAACATTCGGCATTGGGGTTGGCAATGCTATAGCCATCAATTGTCTTCTCGACTTTAATTTTCTTACATAGGATATAATCAGTACAGTTATGATTATCATTATTAAAATTAACGAGCTATGACCTGACACATGATGAAAGTCGATATTTTTCAATTCTAAATTTTGTGCTTTCAAGTCTTCTATTTGTTTGGCCAGGTGAGCTATTTCTGCTGTATGGTTCATAACAGGAGGCTTTAGAGGGTCCCAAGCTATTTTCGGAATCTCGTTTAATTCTCCTATATAAGCCGAAGCTAATGCTTCTTGACTTTCCGTTTCAATAATATCCTGAGCAATTAGAATTTTATCATCGGTTCGAGCTGTACATTCTGAACTGATTGTTAATATGCCTTGCTCCGGCAAATCAATGATCTGGATTTTGGAGTGGCTACATTGGAGCCTTAACTTAGTGTTTGCCTCAACTTTAAATAACCAACTACTTCTTTTTTCTAATTCCACCCAAAATGAGTTTGACGATATTAGGTTTAAGGGGTCCTAGCTGACAACTATTATCCTTGCCATTGCTCCATGGCCAGCTGCCGTCACAAACTCTTTTATAACGTTGTGAAACAAATATTTACCTTTTTTATTATTTTGGATAAAAGTCATTGAAAAATCTCAATGACCAAACAATTTCCTTCATATTTAAAAAAAAANTTGTAGACTCCGTCATTAAGTGGTATGAATCTATCTCAAAGTTGTACACTAAATATTCCGCGTCAATTTGAGCTAGAATAGTTTGATTCTCTGCTCTAACTGGAATAGAAATAACCCTATATAGTTTAGACGCATGCCGACCAAACAGAGGTATTTTCGCATTTATAATTAGTTTTTTGTCTACGAACAACCCTCTTGCGGTAAGTAAAGTGTACACATCTTTAATTTCTGTACCTGATCTTTTCCCTGGAAGAATCAAATTTTCGGATAGGACGTCCTTAATTCTAGCTATTTCATTTTTAAGCTGACTTGGACGTAAAATGTTGGTATTAAGCCTTCCATGGTTGATATCAATTAACAGGCTTATGATTCCTGCTTGAATTTTTTCGCATTCATCGATCAGCCTACTCAATTCCTTTGTTACCATAAAGAATTTAATAGACTCTTTGTATACGTAATACGACTCTTGCAGTATTACAGTCATATTTTCTATTCTTTTGTTCATACTTCTGAAGTGTGTATTGACTTCTTCCGTAGTTTTCTTTAGAATATTGGTAGTAGAATCGACTAACGAGGTTTGTTTTTTGCTTAACTCTTTTAAACTTTCTTGATTGTTCAACAAATTTTTCATATTTTCTTCCATTTGAACTCGATCATCTTCATCCATTACTCCAAACAAAATATGGTATAAAGAACATATAAATTCAAACGGTGCCCGCCTTTGCCTCGATTTATTATGAGTCATGAAGAGTTTATTATTTTCCTCCAACTCCAAAATCTGTTTGAGGGTGTTCTCTAAAATAAGGTTGCACTGATCCTCAAACCCATGAAGTTTTTCACAGACTAATCTCATCTTTGTGATTATGTTTTTCCCTTTATGGATCATCTCAAAATATGCTTCCATATCGTAGTATATCAATAAATTCCATGAGGATGAAACCACTTCTATGTCTCCCATCGGATCTAAATATATGGACGAAGATTTGGGAATTTCTTCAAAACCATATTTTGAATCTCTGGTTGCCGGGACTGCGTTTGTCAGCTGACAGCATAATGAAAGCATTATTAAGGCCAGCATCATTCCCAGCTTAGAAAATCTAGAACTTCTCGCTTTGGGCGGGTTGGATCTACTTTGACGTTCTTCTGCGTCATCTAGATCATTTACACCAGCTAGGGGGCATATTTTATTTAATGGTCTGGTTACCACGTTCTCTTGCACCCTAAGCTTAGGTTAGGTTAGGTTAGGGCGGTGATGCAAGGGGGTCATAGAATACCCCCTCGCTTCCACTTGAGCCGCAAGGGCTCCTTGTGCTGCCGCTGGAGCAAGGGTTTCACCGAGATGCAGGTCTACAGGTCTGGAGATTATTCCATTTCCTATTGGCTGCCAGGTCGAAAAACTCCCTGCACTTTAGCCTGCAAGTAGCCAAGGGTATGCCTACAAGTTCTTTCTCCGGTAGGAGAGGGTTGGTAGTCCCTGCCCTAGCTAGTTCATCTGCAGCACAGTTTCCCTCGTGGTCCCTGTGACCGGGGACCCAGATGAGGTTGATGTCAAGCTGTTCAGCCATCTTGTTGAGAGATCTGCGACAGTCATTGACTGTCCTGGAGTTGGATGAGAATCCGTCAAGTGCCTTGAGCGCTGCTTGACTATCTGAGAAGATACATATTGTACCCCGATTGCCCCTTAGAGCTGGGGATTCAAGTGCTTCCTTAATGGCTACTACTTCAGCATGGAAAGCTTTACAGTGGTCAGGGAGTCTGAAGGACTCCTTTAGGCTCAGATGCTCGCAAAAGTAACCACCTCCCACCTGGCCGTTAAGTTTTGATCCATCTGTATAGATATGAATGGAGCCCTCCGGTCCCGGTATCCGGGCATCCCATTCCTCCCTCGAGGGGATTAAGACTTTGTAGTTAGTGGTGGGTTGGTCGACGGGCACACAGTAATCCGTACCCCCCTCAGGCATGAAATGTTGTAGGTCCAGTCTGGTATGACCGAAACTATTTTTGCTCCATAGGTTTGCCTCCCGCAGTCTTATTGCTGCCAGAGTGGCTGTCTTTACCCCCATCAGTTCAACTGGTAGTAGGTCAAGTATAGTGTCTAGGGCATCACTAGGCGTAGTGCGTAGACTGCCTGTTATACAGACTTCCGCCATGCGCTGCGTCTTCCTGAACTTTTCCCTGCATGTGGAGTTGTCTAGGGCGGGCCACCAGACAACAACACCATAGAATAGAATTGGTCTGATGATCGCTGTGTATAACCATCTGACCATCTTCGGGGACATTCCCCATTTCAGGCCTACCGCCTTGCGGCAGGTATAGAGTGCTATTGCCGCTTTCTTAGTCCTTTCAGCGGTGTTCAGCTTCCAGTCCAGTTTCCTGTCTAGTGTGATACCTAGGTACTTCGCACTATCACTAAGAGCTAGTGTTTCTCCTAGGAGCTTCGGAAGTCTTAAGTTAGGTATTTTGTACTTCCTGGTGAACAGCACGAGCTCTGTCTTGGATGGGTTGACTCCCAGCCCGTTCTTTTGCGCCCAGGCCGACAGAACTTCGAGCTTCCCTGTCATTAGGTCGCATAGCGTCTGTGGGAATTTCCCCACGAAGGCAATAGCAACATCGTCCGCGTACGCAATGATCTTACATCCGCCACCCTCTAAGGATCGTAGTAGGCTGTTAACCGCCACGTTCCAGAGTAGTGGTGAGAGTACACCTCCTTGTGGGGTGCCCCTCTTGACGTATCTTCGAATAGTCGAACCTCCAAGTGTAGCCTCGACACTCCTGTTAACCAGGATCTGCCGTATTAGGTGAGTTGATCGATTGTCTATTCCAAGTCCCGTCAGTGCGTCGATTATTGAGCACGGTAGGATGTTATTGAAGGCCCCTTCTATGTCTAGAAAAGCCACAAGTGCGTATTCCTTGAAATTAATCGCTCGTTCGGCGATCATAGTGATATCGTGCAGGGCTGTTTCTGTTGATCGGCCCCTTTTGTAAGCATGCTGAGAGCATGAGATGTCGTTTGGGTTAATGTTAAGTTGTAGATGGAGACTTAAGAGTCTTTCCATAGTCTTAAGGAGAAAGGAAGACAGACTTATAGGTCTGAAGTCCTTGGGGGTGCAGTGGGATGGTTTCCCCGCCTTGGGTATGAATACAACCTTCGTGCACAGCCATGCCTTTGGTATCATACCAGTAGTGAAGACTGTGCTGAAGATTTTCTTAATCCATTTCCTTAGGTTAATACCGGCTCTGGATAACTGAGCTGGTAGAATACCGTCCGGTCCCGGAGATTTGAAGGGTTTAAAACTGTCCATTGCCCATTTCAGGTTTCTGTCACTAAGTAGGTAGTTGAGCGAGCCCTGGTGACCCTGGCTACGCATCACCTGGGTTGTTCCTTCCGATGAGCAACCCGGGAAGTGTGCGTTGATAAGGGTCTCCAGGGTTTCAAGGCTTGAGGTTGTCCAGCACCCCTCCGTGTTCTTAATGTAACCTGCGATGGGGGCTGTAGTAGAGAGAATCTTTCTTAGGCGGGCGGCCTCTGATGTCTCCTGAATGTTGGTGCAGAAATTGGCCCAGGCAACCCTCTTTGCCTTGCGCAATTCTTTGTTATATTGCCTAAGTTCAGCTTTATAGGTTTCCCACGCCTCGTCTGTGTTGGTACGGTGCGCGTGGTTGAAGGCCCTACGTGCCTTTTTTTTGTACGGGGCTAAAGACGAGGTCCACCACGGAGGCTTCTTCGATCTGTTGCTACCTATCCTTTTTTTGGGGCAGGCCTTGTGGTAAGCTTTTGCACTAGTCGCAGTAAGCTTGTCTACCATGGCGTTGAGCCCCTCATAGGTCTCGATGGTCTCCGAAGGCGGTTCGCCTAAGGATCTATCTAGTAAGGGGAGCTCGATTCAGGGATCTTACCCCCCACACCGTTCGGTGGTCCCATAGTGGGCCCCGTTTTGGGGGTCGGTGCCTTGGCATCTCCCCCTACACCGGCGCCACTCGCCTCCGGATGTTGTCCCTCAGTGGGGAGCTTCGCCATCCCAGCATCTCTTTGGCCTCTATCTGCCTTGGAGATTGACGGATCCGAGATCCCATTTCCGGACTTTCTTAGGGAGTTCCGTTCTCCACTGTTTGTTTTTCTTGTTATAGTATTATCGTTCATTTTTGGACCCACGAGTAGGCGGGAAGGGGTTCGTCCATCATGACATAGCCCGCTTGTCATGATAAGCCTGGCTAAAACTGAGGGATCGGCCGGTCCCCCAGAGTCCGCATATTAACGTCCGTGCATCCCCCGGACATGCATCCCTCGGCATATGCTGTTCCACCTTGGATTGGGGTGATTTGAGGAAGGGAGTTTTCTTCTCCCCGCCCGACTACAATTAGCCAGCATCCTCGGCAGAGACATGACCTAACCGGGACCTGTTACCAGCCGCCCTCACGTGGAGAGTATAGTCGCACTACCATCGGTGTACACAGTTACGGCACATGAGCTCATGCGTTTCTCCCCCTGTTGTACCCGATTGGCTGACGGCCACCCTAAGCTTAACAACTCGAACTTTTTCGTCCTTTCCTTTATGGACTTCCTCAACCTTTGCTAGAGGCCACCTCGCTGGATGGCAACTATCATCTTTTAAAATAACTACTTGACCTTTTTTTATATTTGAAGAATTTCTTTTCCATTTATATCTTTGCTGCAAGGTATTCAAATAATCATCCTTCCATTTATTCCAAAAGTCTCTTTTTATTTTTTGGATGAATCTCCATCTATCTAAATTATTAATCTTCCCAATTTTCGTCATTGGGTTCGATTGCATCTAATAGCGGTCTTCCAATTAAGAAATGACCAGGAGTTAGCACCTCATTATCATCTACATCTTCGCTGGATAAGTACAAGGGTCTTGAATTTAAAACTGCTTCTATCTGGCATAGCAGTGTAGACATTTCTTCATATGTTAGTACATTGTCCCCAATTACTCGTTTTAAATGGTATTTCATTGATTTTACTCCTGCTTCCCATATCCCTCCAAAATGGGGGCTTGCCGGGGGAATAAAGTGCCACTGGATCCTTTCCTTCTGTAATTGCGATGCTATTTTACTATTTTCCCTAATGGCCTTTTCCAATTCCTCATCTAACTTTCTTGATGCTCCTACAAAATTTGTTCCATTGTCTGAATATATGTTGGCACATTTTCCTCTTCTAGCAAGAAACCGCTTAAATGCTGCTAGAAAGGCACCAGACGTTAAGTCACTAACCACTTATATGTGGATAGCCTTTGTTGCCATGCAAACAAATACCGCAATATATCCTTTAAATGTTTTTTGACCGCGGTTTTTGGAGCATCTTTTAAGGTATGGCCCTGTATAATCGATTCCCGTATTCAAGAAAGGATACGACATGTTTACCCTGTAATCAGGCAGATTTCCCATTATTTGTTCTACGGTGATTTTGCGATACCTTGAACATTTTACACATTCTCGCAGTTGCTTTTTTATTATATTTTTCAACCCAATTACCCAATATTTGCGTTGAACATAGTTTCTCATTAAATTTATACCTCCATGAAGCGTATTTATATGAGCATCCCTTATTATCAAGGTCGAAATATTACCTTTGTCTAAAATTATAGGATGCTTAACTTCAAAGGCCGCTTTAGAGTTTTTCAGTCTTCCACCTACCCGAAGTATTCCATTAATATCTAAAAACGGGTTAAGACCTATTATTTTACTGCTAATTTCAATTTCTTTACCTGTTCTTAGGTATTTTATTTCTTTGTTAAATTGAAACTCCTGTTGTTATACCCTTGCAGAGGGTATTATAATTTTGGTCAAAAGTGTGCAACGCAGTGAAGGAGACATCTCCGACCCTATAAAGTATATATATTCTTGATCAGGATCACCTCCTGAGTCGATATAAGCATGTCCGTCTGTCCGTCTGTCCGTCTGTCCGTCTGTCTGTCTGTCCGTCTGTCTGTCTGT
>JAJJHT010018622.1:142385-192759 GCA_021223865.1 Drosophila pandora | reverse complement strand
TTGTTTTTTAATTAAAATCATTTCAGCTTCTTTTAATTCTTTTGCTGTTAAAAACTTTGGGTTAGAGTTTGTTCTTGTTTTCATCCTTAAAAATCGTATTACGTAAGCTATTACTCGTGTTAATTTATGTATGCAGGAGAACTTTTGCATCAATTCGTAAATCGCGTCATCTTTGGTTTTTACTATAGTATTTAATATTAAGGATTCCTCCATCATTGGCGACTGTGGCCATTGGCTTTTTGGATCAGTCAACCATTTGGGCCCTCTCCACCAAAGATTGCAATTTACCAATTGATCCGCGCTAACTCCTCTTGACGCTAGGTCTGCTGAATTATCCTCGGATCTTATATGATTCCATTCAGCATTTTTTAATTCCCGAATTTCATCTGTTCTACGCCTGATAAATTTTATCTTATTTAACCCATTCTTAATCCAGGCTAGCGTTATGGTTGAATCACTCCATGCATATAGCTCTACTTTGTAATTTTTCATGGCTTCCATTATGCGCATCATTAACTTACTGAGCAAATGTGCTGCGCATAATTCTAATTTTGGAATAGTTTTTCTATTTTTGATCGGATTCACCTTACTTTTGCTAGCGATTATGATTACTTCCGATCCTACCTTGGCATATACTACTGCCGCATAAGCTTTTTCTGAAGCGTCTGCAAAGCCATGAATTTGAATACATAATTCTGATTTAAAATTAATCCATCTAGGGACTCTTATTTGTCCCAACGCCTCTAATCCTGATTTGTATTCTTCCCATTCCTTACGATCTTCATTCACTAGCTCTTGATCCCAATTGATTCCTGCTGTCCACAATTTTTGTATAAAGATTTTTCCCACAATCGTTACCGGTGCCAACCAGCCTAATGGATCAAATATTTTTGATAGTGTGGACAAGACGAATCTTTTAGTTAACATTTTAGGTTCAGAACAACAAACTGTAAATTTAAACTCGTCCTTAATAGGGTCCCATTGTAGCCCTAAGGTTTTTACAAATTCATCTACTCTGATGCTTACTATTTTATTATCTCCCGAATTTTCTACCATTTATAATATTTTTGCGTTATTTGAAACCCACTTTCTCTATTTAAACCCAGAGTTCGCTAGTTCTTTAGAGATTAATTCAACTATGGTTGTGGCATCTTCTATTGAATTCGCTCCTGTCATGAGGTCATCCATATAAAAATCATTTTTTATTATTTCCCCAATCATTATACCCTTGCAGAGGGTATTATAATTTTGGTCAAAAGTGTGCAACGCAGTGAAGGAGACATCTCCGACCCTATAAAGTATATATATTCTTGATCAGGATCACCTCCTGAGTCGATATAAGCATGTCCGTCTGTCCGTCTGTCCGTCTGTCTGTCTGTCCGTCTGTCCGTCTGTCTGTCGGTTTCTACGCAAACTAGTCTCTCAGTTTTAGAGCTATCGAGTTGAAACTTTGCACACATCCTTCTTTTCCTTGCAGGTAGTATATAAGTCAGAACGGCCGGGATCGGTCGACTATATCCTATAGCTGCCATATAACTGATTGATCGGAAATGCCATAACTTTGGTGTTTTTTAAGTTAGAGAGTTGAGACTTTCCACACATGTTATATTTGACCAAAATATCTTGTGTACAAAATTTCATAAGGATCGGCCGAATATATCCTATAGCTGTCATAGACCGATCGAAATTGGCATAACTTTGTGGTTTTTTAAGTTAGAAAGATGGGATTTGGTACAGATTCTATTTTGGGAACAACAATCTGATCTTCCAATTTTCATAAGGATCGGCCGACTATATACGATCCGCTATATATCTAATAATATAAGATGCGTGGCGCCACCTAGCGGACTGCGACTGAACTGCAAGGGTATATCAACTTCGGCTCCGCCCGAAGTTAGCTTTCCTTTCTTGTTTTGTTTTCACAATTTTCACCCACATCTGCTAATACTCTAGTTCAGGGGTGCCCAAGCACTGCTTATGACAGAGCAAATTCCAATACCTATGCACAAAAGCACAAATACATATGAGCGATAGTTTTTTTTTTTTTTTCTATCGTATCACTGAAAAAAATTTTTGTAACATTTTCAACAGAAAAAAAAAAAAAAAATTTTTTCGGATAATTGAGAATTAATTTTAGGATTATAATTATTTTCAATATGCTCAATTATTTTTCGAATTTTTTTTACTGCGCTTCCATATCGGCTTGTGACGCAGATACTTTAGCATAGCATTTAATAAAATGCCTTTCCAAATTAATTTTTTTGTTTCCGCTTATTATTATATTACATATAATACATTGCTGCTCGCAAAGAAAATTTTCGACAAAGAAAAAATGCATCGTTCCACAGTCAACCATTCTGTCCAAAACCACAACAAGAAGTGATTTTTTGCAGTGAAAAGTTTTCGGCAATCCAACAACAAAATGCCAGAAAAGTGTTGAAACTGTTTAAGTGTTATTAAACTACGAAAAATTGTTATTGTAATTTGCCTTGCCTATACTGGGAGCAGCACACGTATATGATTTTGCTCTACCCATATGACAGAGCAATCCAACAACAAAGGAGGAACGAGAGCAATGGGACTGGGCATCCCTGCTCTAGTTGCTAAATATGGGGCAGAAGCGGTACCATAAGTAACAGTAGTTAGTTTGTAGGTTTTAACTGTTGTTTTAGGGTCATCCCTCCACAATATATATTGAAATTTCTGATCTTTATGATTTATTTTAATTTGTCGGTACATTTTCTCAATGTCCGATGATACCACGTATTCCCACTTACGCCAATTTACAATTATATCGAAAATATCTTTTTGAACTCTTGGTCCAACCCACATAATATCATTTAGGCTTTTTTTATTACTAGTTTTGGCTGAAGCATCAAAAACTACTCTTAATTTTGTTGTGAGACTGAATTCTCTGATAACAGCTTGATGAGGAAGGTAATATTTTCCTTCATCATTTACTTCTACCATATGTCCTAAGTCCAAATATTCTTTCATAAATTTTGCATATTCAATTCGAAGTTTTTCATTTTTTTGTAATCTTTTTTCTAAGTTTATGAAACGAGCCATTGCTTGATTTTTCGAATCCCCTAATGTTGTATCTTCTTTAAAAGGTATAGCAACAATATATTTTCATTCGGATCTTTTTTAGTACATTTTTTAAAAATCGTTTCACATGTTTCTGTTTCTAAGTCATTGTTATCCTCTTCTTCTAACTCCCAATATCGGTCCATTTGTTTGAGCTCGATACTGGTTGCTACAATTGACTTACTACCCCTGGATTTCGTGCATCCGGACACTGTCCATCCAAAGATCGTTTTTTGCCCAAGAAGCATACCCTTTTTGGTTATCTCCGGCAGTAAAATTTGTGGATATAAATCCGTACCAATTACCAGGTCAATTCGACCAGGTTTGTCGAAATTGGGATCCGCTAAATAGAATCCTTTCCAATCCGACTTATTTATGAAAATTGTATTTGTGGGAAGACATTTCATTAGTTTTGGCAAAACACTCCACTTATTTCAGTGTGTGCTTTTATTTTTGGCAACTTAAGTTTTTGTGCCGCTTCTTCAGAAATTAGAGTGCTTTGTGACCCATTGTCAATCAATGCTCTAAATTTCCCGAATTCACCATCTTGACCTTTAATCTGAACATACGCCGTGGCCAACAACGCTGGTTCAGAGGTCATACATGTATTTACATTCTCTTTTTTAAAATGTAACATGCTATGGTGTAGTTTTTGACAATACGAGCATACTAGCTCGCTTGGACATTTTGAGTTTGAACTGTGCTTTAAACATCTGTAGCACCAATTCAATTTTTTAACCATATTCGTTTTTTCCTGAGGACTTAATGCTTTAAATTTATAGCAAAAACTTAATTGATGCCCGGGCATTTTGCACATCGGGCATGCTTAGTTATTTGTGTGATTATTTTTTATTATTTTTCTAGTTGGCAACTCATTTCCAACTGATGTCAACGAACTAAGCCGTTGATCTAAAAATTCTATGACATCTTTCAAATTTTGGATGTCATTTGACTTTTTTACTTGGCCCTCATATTGTTGCAGAGCCTTAATATTAAATTTCTTTATAATAATATGCGCAAAAATGCAAAAATGATTCTTCGGTCAGATTTGCTTTGAGACGCATCATATAAATTGATTCATTTATAGAATCAATTGTATTTTTTAAATGCCTGTATGAGTCCAAATTTATTTTTGGAAGATCAATCAGGCGATTTAATTGGTCTGAAAATATTTTTCTATTATTTTCATACCTTTTTATGAGCAACTCCCAGGCTGCATCATAATTATTGCCTGAGCCAAGCAATAAATGGGAGACCACATTTCGTGCTTCCCCTTTTAGAGCACTTTTAAGGTAGCTTAGCTTCAAGGATGGGCTTAAATCCATTCTTGAATGCACAAGCTCCTTGAATAATTCATAAAAATGGTCGCAATCTTTGGAGTTTCCAAAGAAACTGGGAACCTCAATTTTTGGTAGGGTAGGTAGTTCGTCCATTTTAGGGCTACTACCTTCTACCTTTTCTAATCGACTTACTTCGATTTTATTATTCATGAGCTCAAAGTGTATTTCAACAACTTCTCTGAGCTCTTTTATTTTAGGCATATCTTTATTATTAAGCCCTTCAATATTTATTAGATCGGAAACCGTTTCTACTCTGCTGAGAAACATTTTTAATTTTTTAATTCTTATTGGAAAGGTTTCAGCTTTCCTTTCCTGGATTTCTATATAAGTTTGCTCGAGGTAATCCTCGAGATTCTTTATGGCACCCTCAAGCCTAAAAAATAGCTCATCCTGGCCAATAATTTTTTTAATTTTTTCCTTAGCGGGCTTGAATTTTGATAGCATGCTATCAAAATGATTTTTTGTAAAATATTCGTGCTCTACAGCACCAAGTTGAACCAAATGATTATGGTTCGTACAGGCTCTTAGCTCAATGTTTTTCAGTGAATCCCTATCCTCTTCTAAATAGGATTTTTTTGCGAGAAGCGCATCTACTTGCCGGGTGAGACTTTTTGCGAGAAGCGCATCTACTTGCCGGGTGAGACGCACCTGGTCTTCTATAATCGCGATTTTTTCCTTTGTAGACATATTGGATTTTTTTTTTATTATATTTATGTTATAAAACTAAAAAGTTATAAAACTAAAAGACCAAACTTGCCGATGAATATAATTTTTGCTGTTGGTTTGATGATTTTGTTGTCGCTGCGCTGTTGATGCTGCTTCTCCTTGGGATGTTGTCACTGTTGCTGGCTGATGTTGCTGTTGAACTTGGTGTCGCTGCGGATGTTGCTTCGGCTGATATTGCTCCTGATGTGCTCCTGCTTGGGGTGTTCACTGCTGCTGTGACTGATGTTTCTTCTGCTAGTCACGGCTGATGCTGATACTGATGCTGATGTTGTTTTTTTTTTTTATGTTTACCGAAATAATAAATATATTTATATTTTTATATATAATATATATATTTTTTTATTATTCCGGTGTCGTTTCGGAACAAACACGATAGAAGGAAACAAAAATATTTATTAATTTTTGTTTTTCCTTTCTATTTAATTATGCTGATTGGCATTTATATTATTTTATTCTCTGTGTTCCTTACATCTTGGGGGGAAACAACAGAGCACTACGATATTAAAACTGAGCTCTTTTTTACCCAGATCGCAGCCTTATTTTTTAGCTACCCTGGGCTGAGAATTTTAATTTTTTCAACAGCCACTTATAGGTGCCAGTTTTTTAAACCTGAGTNGGCAAGTTTTTTGGTAGGGTCCAATCTTTTACGTTCACTGACTGGTCAGGGTGATAGCCTGATATGGTTTTTAAAATCCAAAAGTCGAACGGACATTCGCCACCATTGATTCTCGACTTCTCACAATTCTCTTACAAGAAACATACATGAAAATCTTATATCTATATAAAACTACTTATCAACGGACTGCTCGCTGACATGCTATGTGACAATTTCTTAAGTGCTTCAAGTGCAGCACATAAACATTTGGTTAGACTGCAGGAGATCGTCTTTCAAACCATGCTGTTAATCACTTATTCACATGGGTCCGATCTCCTACATTCTATGTTTGGAATTCTTCTCGTGTTCAATGCTTGAACAGTAAGGAAAAAGTAATCAGAAACAAGAAAGGAAAGCTAACTTCGGGCGGAGCCGAAGTTGATATACCCTTGCAGTTAAGGTTGTGCCATTTCCGATCGTTCAGTCATGTGGCCGCTATAGGATATAGTCGGCCGATCTTTATGAAATTCAGATTATTTTATCAAAAATGGAATCTGTACCAAGTCCCATCCTTCTAAATTAAAAAAAAAACAAAGCCAATTCCGATCGTTCTATGACAGATATAGGAAATAGTCGGCCGATCCTTATGAAATTTGGTACGTAAGATATTTTGGCCAAATATAACATGTGTGGAAAGTCCCAATCCTCTAACTTGAAAAACACCAAAGTTATTGGATTGGCAGCTATATGGCAGCTATAGGATATAGTCGATATAGTCGTTTGGACTTATATACTGCCTGCAAACAAAAGAAAGATGTGTGCAAAGTTTCAACTCCATAGCTCTAAAACTCTTGCGTAGAAACAGACAGACGGACAGACTGTCAGGCGGACAGACGGACATGGATATATCGACTCAGGAGGTGATCCTGATCAAGAAAATATATACTTTTGTAGGGATACAATAAATATTCCCCGAAGAAAAACACCTTTGCCTGCTATATTTCGTTTTTATTTATAAGAATATGTCCGCTTCGAATCGCTGCTGGTGTTCGCAGCAATTTTACAATTGATTCTTACATCTATTTGACTAAGATACTATTAGTTATTTATTTACAATAGTTTGCATAATATTTGAGCTTCATCTTCGTTTACCTATCCAATGTTTCATGTTCATACTACTCCAAACACCTTGATATGGAATACGTGACAATTGAAAACCTTCAACATCTTTAATTAAATACCTATCATTTCCTAAAACTTTGTCTATTACGAATGGAATCTTATGTTTGGGTATTAACTTTCTTGCAACGCCAACAGTACAATCAAAGTTCTTAACCACGATATAGTCACCTACCTTATATTCTGAACTTGCTTTCTTTTGCTCATTGTAATTTCTTTCATTGTCTTTCTGAAACTCTGTTTGACACTCTGTTCTTTTTGTCCTAATTTCGTCTAAATTCCTAAAATTATCGGTATCATCTAATTCTTCTAACTTTTGCCTTAATTCATCTATAATTTTTCCATAACCTTATCTCTACCTAAATGACCTAACTCATTGTGATATTTATACAGTATCTTGTCTTCCATTTCTTCTGGAACATAAAACAAAAATTTTTCATCATTCGCTTTTCTATAAATTACTCAATTTCTCATCTCAAACATTTTGTCATCTTCTTTTTCTAACCTCATTCTAATTTTCTATAACTTTTCATCTTTCGCTTGACATATAACAAAATTGTCTTCAAAACTCACCGTTTCTACTACACATATGTTAATATTCCTACTTAAGGCATCTACATGTTGCATAAGCTTTCCCGACTTATGAACGAACTCAAAGTCATACTCGGTAAACTCGAACGCCCACCTAGCAATACGAGGGTTAAGTTCTATTCTGTTCAACGTCAATAAATTACAATCAGTAACAATTCTAAACCGTCTACCTTGCACATATATTCGAAACCTTCGTAGAGCATAAATAATGGCTAACGTTTCAAGCTGAAAGCTATGATATTTTGCCTCATCTTTTGTTGTAACTTTCGAAAAATAAAATATAGGATGCAATTTCTTATCCTCTTTCCTCTGTAATAATACCGCATCAAAACCATGTGCACTTGCGTCTGTATGTAGTTCTACCTCATCCTTATAATAATATAAACCCAGTATCGGTGCTTCTATGAGCTTCTTTTTTAGCATTTCAAAACAATTCTCTCTCTTTTTCTCTTCTCTTTTTCTCCTTTTTTTCTCCAAACACAAATTCGCAATCTTTTTTCAACAACTCATATAATGGTTTTGCAATCCTCGAAAAATCCTTTATAAATCTTCTAATATATGAACAAAATCCTAAAAAGCTTCTAACTTTATGCACTTAGTTGGGGACTGGAAAATCTCTGATGGCTTCAATTCCTTTATCATTTGCTTGTATTCCTTCACTCGACACCAAAAAGCCTAAGTATTGAACACTCGCTTATAGGAACTCGCGTTTATCCATTCTTAATTCTAATTTGATTCTTGCTAATCTTTCAAAAACTTCTTTAAGTACCCTCATGTTTTTTGGGAAAAGCGTTATAACTTCAACCATTTTTATTATTTTTTTATGAAATTTGTCTCGTTTTATTCAGAATTAATGAGACAACATTGATATGTGGCATGGATGACGGAATTTTTCTAAGTTGTACCGAAAAACTGGCGTCAAAATCCGAAAAACACGAATAAAAGTCGAAAACTTCAGTTTCAGGTGTAAAAATTTGCTCCTTTTTGTTGAACAAAATCAAAGATTTTTTTTTCAAAAACTACAACATTTAACTATTGAAACACACCGAAAATTTTGAAATCGGTTGAAAAAAACGCGTCCAGGAATTTTTAAGCATAAATCAAGATTTTGAGGGTGTTAAAAATATTTCAAACATGGTTTTGTGATATACTCGACCCAATTAACAATTCCTACTAAGTCACNGAAATCGGTTGAAAAAAACGCGTCCAGGAATTTTTAAGCGCAAAGATGTCCCGAAAAACGGTTTTTTAACCATAAATCAAGATTTTGAGGGTGTTAAAAATATTTCAAACATGGTTTTGTGATATACTCGACCCAATTAACATTCCTACTACTAATATTCCTACTAAGTCACTTCAAAAGTTCATTCACTTTTGTTATTTTTGTAACACTGTGTTATCTTTAATCATTGTTTTATTAAGCTTCCTGTGATCCACACATAATCGAAAATCACCTGTTTTTTTCTTAATTAACACTATTGGAGATGCATATTCTGACTCACTCGGCCTAATAATTCCCTCTTTTAAGTACTCGTCTAATATGCTCTGTAATTTTTCTTTTTCTGTATAAGCTAACCGTCTCGGAGAACTTCTAAAAGGTTTCGAGTCATCCAACCTCAGCTTTATTTCACACTTAACCTCTGGTTCCTTTGGTCTTTGTTTATTAACATAAAAATTTTCTATAATTTTAATAAATTGCTGCCTAACCTTATAAAAATTGTTCACCAATTTTGTATTCTACAGATTCATCTTCAATATCAATATTCATCAGTTCCTTTTCCACTATATTTATGTCAACTTCCGTTGCTTCTTGAAACCTAACTGCATTTCTAATCTTTGGTTCATGATTAACTATTACTTCTTTGCTTATTATCCGACTTTCACCACTAACCTTATTAACATCACCAATTCTTTTCTGTTTAGCACCAAATTCACTAATTATTTCTGTCACTAATCATACCTGTTTTTAACATTCTCTAAGTTTTCTACCGTAACCAACTTCAAGGTGTCAAGGTTCAGATTTACATAACATGCTTCCATAAAATCCCTTCCCAGAACTACATCATGACTCATAGATTTGTTTGCTACAACAACTAAATGAAAATGTATTTAATTGACTTTTTTCTTTATATAACATAATATTCTGCCATAAGTTTCCAAACAACTTTCATTTATTCCATGATATGAACTTAAAACTGGCATTTTACAAGCATTTTCGGGTACTTTAGAAATTATAATAAAAGATATTGGGCTTCCTGTATCTATGAGGCATTTTGTAATTAACTTGGTATTAGTATTATACTTAAAGTAAATTTCAAAATATCTTACATAATTGTTCTTGCCCTCGTTCTTAATTTTGTTTTTCTGACACTTCGCCACAAAATGACCCATTTCGCCACATGCATAGCACGAACCTTTCTCCCGTCTTGGCTTCCTGCACTCCTGCGCCCAATGTCCTTTAGCATTGCAATTATAGCAACGCGTGTCCTTGCTGTCCTTCTCGTCCTTGTTCACTGCTGCCTCCTTTTTGTCACCATAAGATTTAGGCAACTTCACCTAAATGCAACATCAACTTTTGTGCAACATTTTCAAAGCACTGAATATGTGCTTGATTACGCAGCCCTTGATTAGGAATTCCTTCAATGATGCGACTTATCATTTCTTCTGCATCTATGTTGATTCTCTGACCAACCATCACTTTGTCATCCACGTAGCTGCCAAAACTTTCACCGGAACTCCATCTACGGTTCTCGAATTGACGCCTTGCCTCTAACTTCGAAACTTTATCCGAAAACATTGAAATTAGCTCAGCGGTTAACTCCTCCAACGGTAGCATGATGCGCTCAGGGTTTGCATGTAGCCACACGTTTGCTTTTCCTTTGATTTTGCTAATCATCAACATCTTAATATATTGTCCACTAATTCCATAAATGGTTGCAATATTATTCATTTGCGAAATCCATTTTCGTGCGCAAGTTTCACCCGACAATTCCCTCACAACCTGTGTTGCCATGCCCAACGAAACGTCGATGCTTGGGTTGTAAAATTCCAAGAACTTCGACTTTTCAGCATTGCCTTTTTCACCTCTTCTTTGGTGCCTGCTTTTGCGCTGCTGCTGCCGGCTTTATTCCTGTCATTGCGTGCACAATTTTCAACTTTGTCTTCTCCCTCGCCGCCGTCGTCGTAGTTGTTTTCGCCGCCTTCTTTGCTGCTGCTCCCGTCTCCATCTTTGTTGCTCCGCCAACTTTGCTCTCATTTTTACCGCCAACTTTTCCTTTAGTTTCACCTCCGTGTTTGTCGTTTCCTTCACCTCTAGCTTTGTCGTTTTTTTTGACTCCTTCTTCGTCGCCATTATCGTTTTCATCTCCGTTGTTCTCTAAGTCCAAATCTTCCTCATATTCGTCTTCACCGTTGCTTCCATCGCCGTCTTCGTCTTGATTACTAACTGCTTCCAGATAATTACGCGATTCCGTTGACATTTTGCTTAAACGCAATATTAATTCGCGCTTTGTTCCTGTTGTTGGTAGCTGTAACACACACAACCACTTTTTTAATTGTGCAATTGATGCGTTGCTAACGTCCATTTTCGTTTTATTTAATTGTTTTTAATTGTTCATTTGGCACAAGATCGGCCCACTTCTGATTTTGTAGGGATACAATAAATATTCCCCGAAGAAGAACACCTTTGCCTGCTATATGTCGTTTTTATTTATTAGAATATGTCCGCTTCGGATGGCTGCTGGTGTTCGACTGACTCCGCTCTCATCCCACGCGATCTGCATCAACCCTCATAATTCGCTGAAAGAGCAATGAGAGCGATGAGAGCACAAGAGAGAGAGAGAGCCAGAACCGACAACAAGCAACAACACCGACTTATACTAACAACAGTTTACAGTTATACACTTATACACTTATATACACTTCTCGTTAATAGAAATACATATATACATTATGTAGCAATCCTGCCACAACTTCTAGTTAATAGCAATACATATATACATTCTGTACCAATCCTGCTACACTTTATAGGGTCGGAGATGTCTCCTTCACTGCGTTGCACACTTTTGACCAATATTAAAATACCCTCTGCAAGGGTATAATAATTTATGTAACATTTTCCAAGTAAAATCCAGACTTCAGATCCAAGTTGGTAAAAAATTTTGGCTTTCCCATATTGGCCAGAATTTTTGTTATATTATTTATAGGGTATTTGTCGTCTATTGTTTTCATATAAAGCCTTCGAAAATCTATAACAAGGCTCACTTCCTCTCTTTATCTTAAAGCGGACAGACGTGTTTTTTTTGTTCGCACTGCGTTTTTATAAATCTCAAATAAGCTTACCTTAAACTTTCGGTGTTTATTCCTATACACATTTTTACACAATTTAGCAATTTTTAGATCCGTATTTAAATTTTTATAATTATGGAATTTAAATTGGTCGTTGCGTCGATGTCTTGTAATAAGACAATCCCTCTTCCCAGCCAACCATCCACTCCTGGCTTTGTGAAAACGTTTTACACGCTAAGTGTTTCGAGTTCACGGCCTCAGTTCCGGATGCTATTTCACGTAGGTCTCGTCTCCACTTTTGCTGTGACGGTTGTCTTGCTGTTCAGGACGAAATTAGATCGTGAGACTAAAAGTCGATTCAAGCAGTTGATTAGCGGTTTTCGTACAATTAATGACCAACTCTGTGCGCTCGATACACAGTTTAGTAGTCTTCAACTACTTAATGAGTCTCCAAAGCGTAAGAAATCCTCTATTAGTATTGTGCTTGTGGTGAATAATCTTCAGCCTGCTCTGCCGACAACTATGCAGCTGCTTATATCTCTGGCCACCCCAAGGGCAGGACCTGAGAAAAATTCGGCTTCGAAATATCTCAGAATAAATAAGCAATTGTCCGTTATATCCTCTGTGGCATCGCTTCAAGTGATCCCAGACCCAATAATTCAAACCCCCGTAACAGTCACCAAACAGGGTAATGAACCGTCCGGACCCCGGTACGTACTGATGCCGCAGTTTTAGTTACGGCAGTACCAAAACCCTTGCAGATGATCCCACCATCGAAACATATTTTTGTTTCCCGGCTTGCCCCTGATTCTTCTGAGATTGTTATCTTGGCTTGCATCGAAGCCAAAACAAAAGCCGATATAAAGGTGGTGGATATTACAAAATTTAAATATCCATACACCAGGCACACTTCATCTTTCAAAATACGTGTGCAGATGTTCAAGACGATTTGTTCCGCCAGCTTTTGGCCAGAGAACCTTTTCATACAAGAACATCAGCCAAGTACGGTGAAGAAAAAAATTACCAAATCTGTTGGTGTAAAACTCCCACATGTTACGGCCACTGATAAACCTTCCCCCTCATCTTTCTCAGTTTAAAAAACTAATGTCTTCACTAACACTTACCTATCTATATTCTTCCCAAACTGTATTCTGATAGTTCTTCCTTTGCATCTCACATTATTGTATTTACAGAAACTTGGTTAAAGCCGGAGATCTTAAGCTCCGAAGTTTTTCCTCGTAGATACACCACTTTTAGATGTGATAGAACTCTGCGAGGGGGAGGAGGAGTGTGAATTTTTGAAGACTCCAAATTCGCTTCTGAAGAGGTAAAATCACAGGAGTTTGGTGACATTGAATTTTTTTGAATTAAAATCACTTTGTCCGATCAATCTTTGTATGTTACCTGTTCTTGCATACCACCTTCGTTCGAACCGACAACATACTGGCAACATTTGTCTGCTATTCGTTTGGTTTTTGATCGTCTGTCTGATGCTGATAGCTGATAGCTCTTTAATATCCCAGAACTTATGTGGTCAAATGTTGAAAATTAACCGTCTTTAAAGCTTAACTCCCACCACGACTTCCCAGTTGGCATGTTCGACATGTTACTCGGGCAAATTAACCACGTTAGAAATTCTTTAGGTCGGCTGTAGGACTTATGTTTCGTTTCTGATCCTGATGGAATTACTCTTTCCGGAATTTCGCCCCTTTCTTACCCTGAGGATCCATATCATCCCACTCTTGAGCTTTCAATCGAAAATAATTCCTTAATTGACCTTAAGTCTACACTTAAATCTCATAAAGTTCGTTTCTTCCGTACGGCTGACTTTATGAAATTAAATAAGTTAATTTCGGAATTTGATTGGTCTGATTTACTGGCATGTGAGGATATAAACATCGCATTACAAAACATTTTATTTCACTTTAAACTAATTTTTCGACGCTTGCGGGCCTTGGAAATATCCGTCCCCTTCAACGAATCCGCCTTGGTATACAAGGCACCTTATAAATTTAAAGAATAGTATGAGTAGACTTTTAAACAAACATAAATTATCTGGCTGTACAGTTAGTTATTCAAGATACTTAGTAGCTCGGTCCAATTTCACCGTGCATAACGCAGAATGTTATAGGAGTTATATTCGCCGCTGCCGGATTCAGTTTACTCATGATCCGAAGCAGTTTTATAACTTTGTAAACACTAAGCGTAAACATGTATCGTTTCACCTACTGCTTACGTTTGAGAACTCTTAGGCGGACACTGATCAGGCAATGGCCGATCTCTTTGCACAGTTTTTTCAAACAACGTATTCAGCAGCTCAGCTCAGCCTTACACTTATAATATCCAATCAGCCAACCTTATATTTTGCCCATCTTTCGATCAAAGTGGTGTGTTATCGGATCTTCTTAAGGTCAAGCCTGTGTATTCGCCAGGCCCTGATGGAGTACCAGGCTGTGTTCTGAAGAACTGCGCCGAGGCTCTGTGCAAACCGCTCGTTAAACTCTTTAATCTATCGCTGAAAACTTCGATCTTTCCCTCTATGTGGAAGGAATCCTTCAATATTCCGCTGCATAAAAAAGGGAAAAAATCCGAAGCTGAAAATTATAGAGGCATCTCTAAATTGTCAGCCATTCCAAAGCTTTTTGAAAAACTTATCACTCCACATTTGCAACACCTATGTAGTTCAATAACAACTCCGTGCCAGCATGGCTTCATGACCGCTCCACCACTACCAACTTATTGAAGCTAATATCTTTTATCACGGATAGCTTCCGGAATGGCTGACAAACAGACGTCATATACACTGACTTCAGTAAAGCATTTGACTCTGTTAACCTTTCGTTTCTTATAAGTAAACTCAGTCTTTTGGGATTCCCAACTGATCTTATCTGGATTTCGAGTTACTTATCAGGCAACGGGTTTTCTTTAAAAATGTTACCTCGCGTTTAGTCCGCCCCACATCTGGGGTGACCCAAGGAAGCCATCTTGGACCCCTACTTTTTACACTGTTTATTAACGACTTGCCCCTTGCCTTTTACACTGTTTATTAACGACTTGCCCCTTGCCTTAACTAATTCACTTGTACTTATGTACGCTGATGACGTTAAGCTATGCCTTCAGTATAAATTCACTAGCGCCCAGTCTAGACTTCAATCCGATTTGGATAATCTTCAAAATTGGGGTTTCTACGAGGGAGGTATTATGAAGTTGCCGTCTAGATGGAAACAGATTATCGAACAAAACGGCGCATATTTGAACTAAATCCGATCACTGTAACACTTTTTATAAAGCATTGAATAAAGAGCAAAAAAGCGGAAGGGAGATATTTGACAACCTTATATCTACCATGGTTAATAAAGCTATGGGTGTGCTTGGATTTATTAAAAGATGGTCAAAAGAATTGAATGACCCGTACATAACTAAAACGTTATATACATCATTGGTCCGTCCGATTCTTGAGTATGGATCGTGTGTCTGGAGTCCTCAATATGGAGTACACCAAGTTCACATTGAATCTGTACATAAAAACTTCCTTACTTTCGCTCTTAGAGGACTTAATTGGGATGCAAATATTTACCTCCCCTCTTATTGTAGTAGACTTTTACTAATCAACTTCCCATCATTAACATTTTTTTTTTTTTCGATCAGCCAACTTAATGGCTATAATACAATAACAGGAGATTACAGTAAAATTACTGCTTCAGGACTCGGGAAACATTACGTCCTCTTGTCCAGAGATTGCTGGGGTGTCTTCGTTTCAGCATCATTAACAAACCGTAGAACTATGCTGGGAGTCATGTTTCTATATAATCTTATTTATGAAAATATAGACAGCCAGCATTTACTAACACGCGCAAATTTTAACGTTCCTAGTAGAAGGACTAGAAACTTTCGTCCTCTACTCCTCAACCATTGTAGTTCGACCTATGCCCAACACGATCCGTTCAGGGCATTATGTTCGGACTACAAAAGTCTCTACCACATCTTGTCACTTTGCTCTACTAACAATCTTAAATCGCTTATATTAACCGCCTTATCTGTGCAACACTCTTCCTCGTGATATCTTTCTCTATTCTTCGCTTAACTATCTCGGACCTATTCCCGCGATTGGGTCTATTCCCTCCCGGTCGCTTGGACGGGAGGTGGGCTGTACGTATGCAGTGGGAACCGCGCAACAGATGCGTCAGAAAAGGCATGAATTTGAATTGTTGACATCGGCTCACTCATCACAAATATCGGTGTTAAGATATATTTTAACTGAGACAAGGCAAGCTGAATTTTGTAATAATAATAGCCCCTTGCCCTTATAAGCTCCTGCAACAGGATCTTTCTTTTAATAGGTATTGGGCTTAATAAGCTAAGGAGTTCGAATAGCTTTGAAGTCACCGAAAGAATGTTCCGCTTAGTCGTCCTTCGACCCATGAATAAAGTTTCAATTTCAAATTTAAACATTTCATCTTTGGGAACCCAAACGATTCCTAATGCCTTCGTCAGCTCTGAGTCCGAAAGTGTTATTGGCCTAACGGTGCCCTCGGATGCAGTAACTTTAGGCGGGTTTGAAAACCACTTACTCAATTCAAGCCCAGCGTTTTGATGAACCTGAGTCACTTCAGACTTAAGTGTCTTTAGCTCCTCCACGCAACCAGCACACATTAACATGTCGTTGACATAAAAGTCAGAACCAATAACTTTAGCAGCTCGAGGGAATGTTTTTTTCGCGGATTCACTCAACCACTTCAAACACCTTATGGCCAGGAATGGGGCTGGTGCAGTGCCATATGTAACGGTGTTGAGCTTGCACAATTTCAAGGACTCAAATGGGTCTTTTCTCCATACTTTCAACTGGTAACTGCTTTATTCACCATTACTTGGCGATACATCTTTTTAATGTCGGCTATCAGAGCGAATTTGTTAAGCCGAAACCGAAGAAGAGTTGAGTACAGCTTTTCCTGAATTTTTGGACACACCATCAACAAATCATTTAAACATTTTTGTGGGGATGTCTTACAGGACGTGTTGAGCTATCAACGCTTTGATAGCGGCCGAAAAGAATAAAACGGGGTTCAATTTATATTTCAATTTATTATGGGTCAATTTAACCCCAAAACAAATGCAGCAGCCGATCCAAACGAAGCCGAATACACAAGTGCATAAACTAAGAGCTTGCGCAGAAGCTCCACCAAAACTCCTAAAGTGCATGCGCTACAAAAGAACAACAAAGCGCATGCGAATCTGGGAGAATCGAAGAATATGGAACAGCTGATAACGGGCAATTAGTGGACCACGGCGTCTAGTTACACTGAGGCAATTAATTAGTAATAATTACGCTATTCGTTGCTGACCCGTAGTTTGGTCGTTTCACTTTGAGGCCGTAAAACATACTGGTGAGGTATTACGTAGTATGGAGTAGCAAGAACATCATTGCTTGCAGGGGACATATGACCTAGGGGTTCGTATTCTTCCATAAATTCCACATACATTTTCTTTAAGTTCGGATTTCGAGATAATCTTCTCTCTAGCGACAAAAAACGCCGTTTGGCTATCTCGAATGAATTGCCCAAAACGCTTGTATCTGACTTAAATGAAAGTCTGACTTCGAATCGACCAGTACGCAGTCACACAACTCCTGTTCTGGCGACAAAATCTTTTTAGAAGATATTATTTTTACCAATGACTAGAGTTTTTTCAAATTATGATCTATTGATTCTAATATTTCTTGGCCATTCAGGCTAGAGACCGGTTATTGAGGAGTTGAGGAATTTTCCATATATTTTCCCGATACTATCCATCCAAAGAATATTTTTTGAAGTATGGGATGGTTCGGACCATACTTTATTTGATAACGGACAAAATTTCGAAAAATGACTCAGCTCCAATCAACATATCTATCCGCTGAGGCTAATAAAAATATTGGTCTGCTAATGGCAAGTTTTTTGGTAGGGTCCAATCTTTTACGTTCACTGACTGGTCAGGGTGATAGCCTGATATGGTTTTTAAAATCCAAAAGTCGAACGGACATTCGCCACCATTGATTCTCGACTTCACCTATTTCTTTACTTTTGAATTAGATTGGCCAATTCCAAGCAAGTTGAAACACGATTCCTCCCTACGGATCTGTAAGCGTTGAGCAAGATCTTCAGTAATGAAGTCCATTTGTGACCGTGAGTCAAGTAATGCTCGGGCCAATATGTGCTCGCCATTTTTTGTTCGAACGCTTACGATCGACGTCGCTAACAATACCCTTTCTAGAGCCGACGCATGCAAAGCATGTGAAGTAGAAGGAAGAAAGGTTTTTTTGTTGGTGGTGGTAACGCTAAGTTATTTTCAGTCACTGTAAATTGGTGCAGAAGTTTATGGTGCGATCTTGCACAGATTTGACATCTAGTCGATTTGCACTTCGCTATGGTGTGACCTTTTCGCAGACAATTTAGACAGAGAGATGCTGACTTAACAAACTCAAACCTTTGCATTTCATTAAGGCGAGCGAACGGACTGCACTGGGCCACAAAATGGTCTTGAGCGTTGCAATAACTGCAAGCTGGTTTGGTGTTGGCAGAGGAGCAAGCCAAAGAACTTCTATTAAGTTGCTTGCTAAGCCCAGTTTTCTCCTGTTTTGTTTTGCCAGTCTCTTCACCGGATAGATAGACTCTTCCCATTTTTACCTATTCACTAGATCTACTCTACACAAAAATAAATATATAATCATAGAATTTTCAATTTTAGTGCCATCTCCTATCGATAATAATGATCCATAAATCAATAACACAGTGTCGATGAGACCCCTCAACGACGACGCTGACGGCTGGGAAATTTTCGGAAGGCTGAACAATTGACTTATTTGGTTTGCAAAGATGAGACATTCGTTATCATAGACTCTTTTAAGACTAGCGATATCTTTGTCGTAATTACTCTCGGTGACTTGGAATGCCTTGATAGTTCCTAAGGTTTCACCAGAGAGGCAAGAAATTAAATGATTAAATTTCTCAATAACAGGAATGTTCACATCTTTGTGTACCAAGGTCTCGAAAAGACTTATACAATTTTTGAACTCCGAATTTTTTTCACTGGATTTTGTTAATGCCAAACTGGGAAGTGTAGCTTCAGCTGGGGCTGCAGAAATTGCAGTAGCTGGGCTGTATTGAAGACATTTCATAAGGACATACTCCTTGCCTTGGTTTTTATTGTTAATTCTTCCAACTCGGCTCCAAATTCATCCATTTCGTCTAATTGCTCGATCAATGCTTTAGTTATTGTCTCATCTAAAACCTGAAGCTTGCATTCTAGCTCGATCTTCTAGAGGAAGTGATCCAGCTTCCAAACGTTTCTCTAATCGGCAAATGCTTTTTACATTAAATTTTAATCCTCTTTTTAAATCATGAAGGGTCGTGGAATTAATTTTAGGTTTATTACGCTCCATTCTGTACAATTTTTTTTTTTAAAAAGAAGAGATTTTTATGCAATTTTAATATTTATTTATTTAATATAAAAATGATTTATTAAAATATATACATATATATATATATGTAGTTTTTCAATTAATAAAATTAACTAAATTTTAATTTCGGTACAAAATAACGAAAACGTTAATAGCACAGTGCTACAAAAAAAAACAAAAGTGAATGAACTTTTAAAGTGGCATAGAAGGAATTGTTTATCTGGTCGAGTATAACACAAAACAGTGTTTCATACATATTTTTAACACCCTAAAATTCTTGATTTATTGTTAAAAATCCGGTATTTGGAACTTTTTTGCGCCTAAAAATACCCGAACGCGTTTTTTTAAACCGATTTTCAATAGTTCAATGTTGTAGTTTTAGAAAAAAAGGGATCTTTGATTTTTTTAAACAAAAAAACAAAATTTCAAAAAAAACGCCAGTTTTTTGGTACAACTTACAAAAATTCTGTCATTCATGCCACAAATAAATGTTGTCTCATTATTACTGAATAAAACGATACAAATTTCATTAAAAAATTCAAAAAAAAATCAATTCAACCTTGCGAGCACTATAAAAATAAGAGCATATTCCTTTCTTATATATTGTTCCAGCACAAGACAAATAGTGTAGCAGGATTGCTACAGAATGTATATATGTATTGCTATAACTGCCCTGCAGTTCCAGTGTTGAGGAGTTCCTTGTGGAACTCTCCATTACCTGCTCACCATACATGAGGAATTCCCCAGTGCTGGTATATGAAATTCGTTAAGGAATTTTTGTATGGGATGTCCTATGCATCGGTGACCTGGGGAATTTTCTCCCTAACTGGTTAGGGAATTTCCCCAGGAATTCCTGCAAAGAAATCCTAGGGAAGGTGTTTGGTATTCTTTGCAAAGAACTCATCAAAGAACTCCTTGGTCATTTTTTGCAAAAAAATCTCTGGGAAGACATTTTGAAAAAAAATCATTGTCTATTTTTAGAAACCCACCACACCAATGTTTTTATGTATTAATTTGTTTGTTTTCGCAAATGTAAACGAGTTTAAATGTTAAGAAAAATTTTACAAATATCGTAAACTACATTGTAATTATTTTTACTTACTCTTGCCTGGACTGGGATTCGAACCTCCGTGCTATTGTTTAATAGACCAACATGCAAGCCTCTAAGCTACCAAGGAATCGCGCGTAGATTGCGATTGACAATAATATGACTCTACAAAGGTGTATATATCAATCAATCTCAATTATTTTTTAAATCCCCATTTAAAAAAAAGAATAAATGTAAAATGTTATATTGAGGTTGCGATATTAAAAAAAAATAAAAGTAAACATAAAGAAAACTCATAATATTCATAGTCTTCCAGTGGGAATCGAACCAACGATCTAGGATTAACAGGCAGACATCTTAACCATTGAACCATTGGGTTAAAGTTTCACGCGAAAAATATTTAGAAACCCTAGAATATGTGATCATACTCTCCCTCTCCGCTCACTTACTTTGCTGAGAGAATTTTTTTCTCTCATCGACTGTCTTTGCATTTTCTATTGTTTTTAAAGACGTTGCATCTCACTCTTTTCTCAGTGTGTCCCCCTCTATCGTTGAGGAATATTTTCCTTAGTTAGTTTTTGGTACTGCAGGGCAGTTACACACTTATATACTTATATACACTTCTAATTAATAGCATGCTATTGCATGCAAACTGTTGTTAGTATAAGTCGGTGTTGCTTGTTGTCGGTTCTGGCTCTCTCTCTCTCTCTTGTGCTCTCATCGCTCTCATTGCTCTTTCAGCGAATTATGAGGGTTGATGCAGATCGTGGGATGAGAGCGGAGTCAGTGGATCACCAGCAGAGATCCGAAGCGGACATATTCTAATAAATAAAAAAACGACATATAGCAGGCAAAGGTGTTCTTCATCTTCTTCTTCGGGAAATATTTATTGTATCCCTACCAAATCAGAAGTGGGCCGATCTTGTGCCAAATTAACAATTAAAAAAAAAAAAACAATTAAATAAAACGAAAATGGACGTTAGTATTAATATTAAAAAAGAGTTAATATTGCGTTTAAGCAAAATGTCAACGGAATCGCGTAATTATTTGGAATCAGTTACTAATCAAGACGAAGACGGCGATGAAAGCAACGGTGAAAACAAATATGAGGAAGATTTGGACTTAGAGAACAACGGAGGTGACAACGATAATGTCGACGAAGAAGGAGTCAAAAACAAAGACAAAGCTGGAGGTGAAGGAAACGACAAACTAAAGGAAAAGTTGGCGGTAAAAATTAAAGCAAAGTTGGCGGCGATCAAAGCGGAAAAGACGGAGACAAAAGGAGCAGCAACGATGGAGACGGGAGCAGCAGCCAAGACGGCGGAGAAAACAACAACGACGACGGCGGCGAGGGAGAAGACAAAGATGAAAATTGTGCACGCAATGACAGGAATAAAGCCGGCAACAGCAGCGCAAAAGCAGGCGCCAAAGAGGAGGTGAAAAAAGGCAATGCTGAGCGCACCATGCTACCGTTGGAGGAGTTAACCGCTGAGCTAATTTCAATGTTTTCGGATAAAGTTTCGAAGATAGAGGCAAGGCGTCAATTCGAGAACCGTAGATGGAGTTCCGGTGAAGGTTTTGGAAGCTACGTGGACGAAAAAGTGATGTTTGGTCAGAGAATCAACATAGATGCAGAAGAAATGATAAGTCGCATCATTGAAGGAATTCCTAATCAAGGGCTGAGTAATCAAGCACATATTCAGTGCTTTGAAAATGTTGCACATATCAAACGTGCATTTGCGGAGGTGGAGTTGCCTAAATCTTATGGTGACAAAAAGGAGGCAGCAGTGAACAAGGACGAGAAGGACAGCAAGGACACGCGTTGCTATAATTGCAATGCTAAAGGACATTGGGCGCAGGAGTGCAGGAAGCCAAGCCGGGAGGAACATTCGTGCTATGAATGTGTCGAAATGGGACATTTTGTGGCGAAGTGTTAGAAAAACAAAATTAAGAACGAGGGCAAGAACAATTATGTAAAATATTTTGAAATTTACTTTAAGAATAATACTAATACCAAGTTAATTACAGAATGCCTCATAGATACAGGAAGCCAAATTTCTTTTATTAAAATTTCTAAAATACCCGAAAATGTTTGTAAAATGCCAGTTTTAAGTTCATATCATGGAATAAATGAAAGTTGTTTGGAAACTTATGGCAGAATATTATGTTATATAAAGAAAAAAGTCAATTAAATACATTTTCATTTAGTTGTTGTAGCAAACAAATCTATGAGTCATGATGTAGTTCTGGGAAGTGATTTTATGAAAGCATGTGATCTAAATCTGAACCTTGACACCTTGAAGTTGGTTACGGTAGAAAACTTAGAGAATGTTAAAAACAGTTATGATGTTAGTGATGAAGAGCAAATAATTAGTGATGTTGATGTTGAACAGAAAAGAATTTGTGATGTTAATAAGGTTAGTGATGAAAGTCGGATAATAAGCAAAGAAGTAATAGTTAGTCATGAACAGAAGATTAGAAATACAGTTAGGTTTCAAGAAGGAACGGAAGTTGACATAAATATAGTGGAAAAGGAACTGATGAATATTGATATTGAAGATGAATCTGTAGAATACAAAATTGGTGAACAATTTTTATAAGGTTAGGCAGCAATTTATTAAAATTATAGAAAATTTTTATGTTAATAAACAAAGACCAAAGGAACCAGAGGTTAAGTGTGAAATAAAGCTGAGGTTGGATGACTCGAAACCTTTTAGAAGTTCTCCGAGACGGTTAGCTTATACAGAAAAAGAAAAATTACAGAGCATATTAGACGAGTACTTAAAAGAGGGAATTATTAGGCCGAGTGAGTCAGAATATGCATCTCCAATAGTGTTAATTAAGAAAAAAACAGGTGATTTTCGATTATGTGTGGATTACAGGAAGCTTAATAAAACAATGATTAAAGATAACACAGTGTTACAAAAATAACAAAAGTGAATGAACTTTTGAAGTGACTTAGTAGGAATTGTTAATTGGGTCGAGTATATCACAAAACCATGTTTGAAATATTTTTAACACCCTCAAAATCTTGATTTATGGTTAAAAAACCGTTTTTCGGGACATCTTTGCGCTTAAAAATTCCTGGACGCGTTTTTTTCAACCGATTTCAAAATTTTCGGTGTGTTTCAATAGTTAAATGTTGTAGTTTTTGAAAAAAAAATATATCTTTGATTTTGTTCAGCAATAAGGACCAAATTTTTACACCTGAAACTGAAGTTTTCGACTTTTATTCGTGTTTTTCGGATTTTGACGCCAGTTTTTCGGTACAACTTAGAAAAATTCCGTCATCCATGCCACATATCAATGTTGTCTCATTAATTCTGAATAAAACGAGACAAATTTCATAAAAAAATAATAAAAATGGTTGAAGTTATAACGCTTTTCCCAAAAAACATGAGGGTACTTAAAGAAGTTTTTGAAAGATTAGCAAGAATCAAATTAGAATTAAGAATGGNGGCGTTTCTTTTGCTACTAGGCTAGCATTGCCACGGGTTATTTTGCGTTTGGAATTCAGGGGGCTCAGCTTCCTTTTGATTTGGATGTAGCGATCCATGCCAGTCTGCACAGCCGGCTTAATATAGTCATTGTTTTTGTTTTTGTTTTGGTTTTCGGGCAGCGCGGACGTATTACTATTTGCGCTGCTAGCTGATGACGTCGTTAAACGCGCTGTCGATACAGTTGCGGTTGTTGTTGTTGTTACTGTTGACGTTGTCAAAGAAATTGAGGTGCTAGTTACTGCACTCTTTGGCTGCAGAGACATCGATGGTATCGAGGGGGAGCAGGAACGCGCTCTCTCGCTCTCTACGTTTAAGAATTCGGTCAAGTTGGGGGTAATTGACCGCGCTTGATCGGAGCTTGCATGGTTTTCGGTTGCTTTAAAAGAGAAGTACGCGTTGTTTCTTTGTACTGAGAGCCGTCTCTCGTCTAGCTCACGTTGACGTTGTGTGCGAACGTCGTTTGAGCTCATTGCAGTCGAGGTTGATTTAGTTTGAGTTTTAAGTGTTGTGTTTTATATTAATTAATTAATTAACTAATCAATATAAACATTAGCGATTTCATCGCAAAAAGCGTCTTTTCGCGTTATTGTAGATTTCTTAGAGCAGTCACTGCACTTTTATGATTTTATTGAATATTTTTTCCCGGAGCACAATAAAAAAAAACACGTCTGCATGCGACGACTGCAATCGAAGAGGATCATAAACCTTGTACATAAACCAAAACCATTATATGAGTTGTTGAAAAAAGATTGCGAATTTGTGTTTGGAGAAAAAGAGGAGAAAAAGAGAAGAGAAAAAGAGAGAGAATTGTTTTGAAATGCTAAAAAAGAAGCTCATAGAAGCACCGGTACTGGGTTTATATTATTATAAGGATGAGGTAGAACTACATACAGACGCAAGTGCACATGGTTTTGATGCGGTATTATTACAGAGGAAAGAGGATAAGAAATTGCATCCTATATTTTATTTTTCGAAAGCTACAACAAAAGATGAGGCAAAATATCATAGCTTTGAGCTTGAAACGTTAGCCATTATTTATGCTCTACGAAGGTTTCGAATATATGTGCAAGGTAGACGATTTAGAATTGTTACTGATTGTAATTTATTGACGTTGAACAGAATAGAACTTAACCCTCGTATTGCGAGGTGGGCGTTAGAGTTAACCGAGTATGACTTTGAGTTAGTTCATAAGTCGGGAAAGCTTATGCAACATGTAGATGCCTTAAGTAGGAATATTAACATATGTGTAGTAGAAACGGTGAGTTTTGAAGACAATTTAGTTATATGTCAAGCGAAAGATGAAAAGTTAAAGAAAATTAGAATGAGGTTAGAAAAAGAAGATGACAAAATGTTTGAGATGAGAAATTGAGTAATTTATAGAAAAGCGAATGATGAAAAATTTTTGTTTTATGTTCCAGAAGAAATGGAAGACAAGATACTGTATAAATATCACAATGAGTTAGGTCACTTAGGTAGAGATAAGGTTATGGATGCAATTGTTAGGACATATTGGTTTGCAAATATGAAAGAGAAAGTTGTTAGACATATTGATAATTGTTTGAGGTGTGTACCGTTTTCACCGAAGTCAGGAAAAGAAGAAGGATTTTTACACAGCATTCCAAAAGGGAATGTACCATTCGAGATCATACATATTGATCACTATGGGCCAGTAGATAAGGGAAGGTCAAACAAACATCTTTTTGTTGTCATAGACGGGTTTACAAAATATGTTAGAACAACATGTTATGTTAACAAGAAAGGAAAGCTAACTTCGGGCGGAGCCGAAGTTTATATACCCTTGCAGTTGAGTCACAGTCCGCTAGGTGGCGCCACGCATCTTATATTATTGGATATATAGCAGATCGTATATAGTCGGCCGATCCTTATGAAATTTGGCAAATCAGATTATTTTGTCCAAAGTAGAATCTGTACCAAGTCCCATCTTTCTAACTTAAAAAACACCAAAGTTATGCCAATTCCGATCGGTGTATGACAGCTATAGGATATAGTCGGCCGATCCTTATGAAATTTTGTACATAAGATATTTTGGTCAAACATAGCATGTGTGGAAAGTCCCAACCCTCTAACTTAAACAACACCAAAGTTATGGCATTTCCGATCAATCAGTTATATGGCAGCTATAGGATATAGTCGGCCGATCCCGGCCGTTCTGACTTATGTACTACCTGCAAGGAAAAGAAGGATGTGTGCAAAGTTTCAACTCGATAGCTTTAAAACTGAGAAACTAGTTTGCGTAGAAACCGACAGACAGACGGACAGACGGACCGACGGACAGACGGACATGCTGATATCGACTCGAGAATATATATACTTTATAGGGTCGGAGATGTCTCCTACACTGCGTTGCACACTTTTGACCAAAATTATAATACCCTCTGCAAGGGTATAAAAACAACAAACACAAAGGAAGTTATTGTAGCATTGAAAGATTATTTTAGATCGTATAGTAGACCGACTTGTATCGTTTCGGATAGGGGCAGTTGTTTTACATCTGAAGATTTTCAGAAATTTCTCGAAGTATATAATGTTAGGCACGTAAAAATAGCAACGGGGTCACCTCAAGCTAATGGTCAAGTGGAAAGAATCAATCGAATAATAGGACCGACGATAGCGAAATTGGCAGACTCAGAAAAGGGATTGCATTGGGATACAATTATTGAAGATGTTGAGTTTTCATTAAACAATACAAAGCAGAGAAACATTGCGCAAATGCCGAGCAAAATGTTATTTGAAATCGCAAAAAAAGGAAAAATTATAGATGAATTAAGGCAAAAGTTAGAAGAATTAGATAATACCGATAATGTTAGGAATTTAGACGAAATTAGGACAAAAGGAACTGAGTGTCAAACATAGTTTCAGAAAGACAATGAAAGAAATTACAATGAGAAAAAGAAAGCAAGTTCAGAATATAAGGTAGGTGACTATACCGTGGTTAAGAACTTTGATTGTACTGTTGGCGTTGCAAGAGAGTTAATACCCAAACATAAGGGTCCATTCGTAATAGACAAAGTTTTAGGTAATGATAGGTATTTATTTAAAGATGTTGAAGGTTTTCAATTGTCACGTATTCCATATCAAGGTGTTTGGAGTAGTATGAACATGAAACATTGGATAGGTAAACGAAGATGAAGCTCAAATATTATGCAAACTATTGTAAATAAATAACTAATAGTATCTTAGTCAAATAGATGTAAGAATCAATTGTAAAATATCACAAGATCAGGGGATCTTTAAATGTCAGGACGGCCAAATTGTAGCAGGATTGCTACAGAATGTATATATGTATTGCTATAACTGTTATTCATTAGAAGTGTATATAAGCACATATATAAGTGTGTAACTGTAAACGTTGTTAGTATAAGTCGGTGGTGTTGCTTGTTGTCGGTTCTGGCTCTCTCTCTCTCTCTTGTGCTCTCATCGCTCTCATTGCTCTTTCAGCGAATTATGAGGGTTGATGCAGATCGTGGGATGAGAGCGCAGTCAGTGGAACACCAGCAGCGATACGAAGCGGACATATTTTAATAAATAAAAAAACGACATATAGCAGACAAAGGCGTTCTTCTTCTTCGGGAAATATTTATTGTATCCCTACAATAGTGGAAATAAATTCCGCGGACTTTAAATTCTTTTTTGTTTATTTTTTTTTGTTTTTAAAGTTCACTGCACTACTGTCGCGATAAACTCTTTTGTTTTATTTTTTTTCTGTATATTTTTTGTGTCACTGTCACTAGTTGCTTTAATTTATAAAATAATAATAATCAAGACCACCGGGGGCTCCAAAATGTTAAATGAGATTATCAAATGAGATTATCATTGGTGATCTACTGTTTTGACAATAACGATTTGCTGATTAGATTTGTGGTATTTGTTTCGGTCTATTTCCTTACCTTGAGGAGTAGAGATTTACTAGAAGCGATGGAACATTGCAGTAAACAACGAGAAATCCACCGCCACCACATTTTCTCTCCGCTCAGGTAACTGCCCTCCAGTTAACCTCAACGGCTCCCCAATCCCGCAGGAAGACAATCCCAAGTACCTGGGGTTCACCCTAGACAGGAGGCTACCCTGGAGGCCCCACCTATTGAAAAAGACGAAACAGCTTGATGAAAGACTTCGATCCTTCTACTGGCTCATGGGTAGGAGATCGAAGCTGAGAACGTCCTCGAAACTCCTCATCTACAAGGCCAAAATACGTCCAATCTGGACATGCGGCATACAGCTCTGGGGCACTGCGAGCAAGACGAACGTCCGAACAATTCAAACGTTCGAAAATAGAGTCCTCCGAATCGCCACTGGGGCCCACGTCTATCATGATAATCGCACCATCCACGGGGTTCTCAATTTCCCTTGGGTCAAGGACGAGATCCAAAGAAGCAGCGCACGCTACATGGAGAGGCTCCATGACCACCCGAACCCGTTGGCCATCTCTCTGCTGGCCGCTCGACCTCCCCTGGATATCCTAACCATAATTTAAATACCATAAGCTAAGCTAACTTACTACCCTAATTAAACTCTAATTTAATTCTCCAATATTAATATGTAAAATTATCTATAAGTGAAGTCCTGATAAGTCCTGAGGCATTATAAAATCTAAATGTTTGGAAAATTTTAAATTTGTGTCAAAAAGGACGCCAAGATCAACCACCTCCTCCTTGAGCTGAATATTATGGTTGCCAATTGCATAGGAAGCACATAAGTCTAGCGCCCTCCTACTGTAACGAATGAAATGACATTTAGCTAAATTTAGAGGAAGAAGATTGAGAGCGCACCAAGAAGAGACTCGGCGCAAATTATCTTGCAGTAGATAGCTATCTCTTATGCAGCTAATGGCCTTATACACGTTAAGGTCATCCGCGTATAACAAAAAGTTCGAATAAAGAAAGCAAGAGGAGATGTCATTAATGACTATGGCATCGATCTGACATCGGCGTTCAAAGGCTTCCAGGCAGTGCTTAGAGAAAACCACTAAGTTGGTTGTGGTGGATCGCCCAGGCAAGAATCCATGTTGATTGTGAGAAATAAAGTTACGAATCAAAAATGTTAGCTTTTTGGTGACTATACGCTCAAGTAACTTGGCAATATTACATATCTTGGCGATAGGCCGATAGTTAGTGACGACTGCCCTGCTGCCACCTTTATGAATGGGCGTGATCGAGGTAATTTTCCATCGAAAAGCAAACTTACCCGATGATAGTGATAAAGAGAACAGAAGTTGCAGAGGTGTGGTTAAGGATGCAATACACTTCTTAATGAAGAATGGGGAGATACCATCTAAGTCAGGTGTATGAGACTCATTAAAATGACTAGTGGCCTCAACAATGTCACAATCTAATGTGTCCAAGCTTCCAACCTCAAAAAGAGGCAAAATTTTCTGAAGTACCTCCTGCTCATCCCAAGAGTCCTTCGGCTCAAGGTTTGAGGCAAAATATTTCGCAAAAAGTTCAGCAATGCCGTTATCGGAGTTAGCTGCCAAACCTCCATAAGACATGGAAGAAGGTATATCAGAGGATGATTTTTTCCCATTCACAAACCGCCAAAACGCTTTAGGGTTGGATATGAGGCTCGCTTCAACATCAGTAATATATTGGTTGTATAGAAATTTATTGAGGAATTCAAACTCCCGCTTATATTGCCGGTACAACTCACCAGCCATTTGTTTCCCTGTCTTCAAAAATCGCTTATAAAATTTTTCCCTTCTATTCTTTAAGTTTTTTAGACCCTCTGTGTACCAAGGCAGCTTGTACGACATTCGAACCCTAACGGAGGCATTATTGTCGATAATATTGAAAAGAGCAATCAAAAACTTAGTGTAACTCTCATCAATCGTGCCATCCGAAAAATGGGAAACCCAATCAAAACTTACAATAGCGTTATTAATAAGTGAAAGGTTAGACTCATTAAAGTGATAATAAGAAATAGGTGAGGGGGGAAGGTAGAAAACTATAAAATTCAATGTGTATCAACAATGGCTTATGGTGCATATCACACGGACTTAATGGTACATTACAAATTTCTACTTTACTATGTATGACATTATTTAAAAATATCTGATCCAGAATTTTCGATAAATCATTATAAATATTATTTACTTGGGAGAGGCCCATGCTAAAAATATCATCCAAGACAACGATTTCATGCGATTGGGGAACATTGCTGGGTAACATGCCTAGGGACTCCGGGTCCCAAGACCAAACAATAGAGCTCAAGTTGAAGTCGCCAGCAACCATCAGAGCGGTAGGGTCCTCCATACTACCACAGACACTGGCGATATTTTCCATATGCGCTTGATTAGTACTGAATGCGCTGTTTGGTTGGATATACGATGCAATGATGATGAAAGACGGCTAGCTGATCCAGTATAGGGTCGCCAACCTTAAGGCTAACCACCGTGGCCAACATGGATCGGCGGATAGCGATAATCACACCACCTCCTCGCTCACAATAAGTGCTGGATGAATCACGGTATTTTTTAAATACTTGAAACAAGTTGGGTTTAAAGAACTCGGAGGAACTAAAGTTGCTAATGAGCCATGTTTTCACGAGAACGATTACATCAAAATCACAGACTGAAGAATTCTAAAGCACCATGCGGAATTTGGTCCGTATTCCAGATATATTTTGGAAGAAAACTTTTAAGCTCTTATTAGAGCCCAAGGCAGTAAGATCCATGCAGTCCACTGTAGGAATTGGGCGGCAGTGTGGTATATGTGAAAGCACTGGCAGGATCCTGTTGCTCGAGGCCACACATCCCAAAAGCATAGCTTCCAAGATAGCCAATGTGGACACACATAAATTTTCCTTAATCTCCAGATTGGACCTATGAACGTCCAGTAGCGACTCCAGTGACAGGTAAAGATAAAGATAAAGGGCTAATATAGTTTTGAGCATCCACGCGTAGCGATGCTCTACGCTCCAGACCAAGATATAAACAAACATATCCTCCAGACGCCGAAAAGTGAGCACGAGTCTCACAGTGGACAACCCATTAAAGAAAGATAAGATAAACAGAGAGGGGCTCACAATACGACGATAACGAACCATTTGTTGTTGCTGGAGGTCCACAAGCGAAGATAATATGCAAACAGCCCACCTTGGAATCCCCACCCAGCTGCTGTTTTTGGAGCAAATAGTGCATTGACGGGAGCAGAATATCGTAGGAAGTGAAATAGACATCAACAGTTTCCATAACTGCCAGCGCCAAATGTTGTTGGCGGCTCAGGAGAGGGAGAATATGATGACCAGTCGAAGAATTTGAAGATGGAAAAATAATGGCTCCAGTGGCGCCGCTTACTGGGGGTTTTTTGACGCTCCAGGGTTTGATCGAGGGAGTCTCGCAGGGAGGTCAATAACCTTAGCAGGCTCTCTTTGAAGAAAACGAGTGATTTTTACCGACATGGGCCAAAAACCATTATTGAAGACAGCGGGAAAATGTTGCTTGGGAACTTCCAACTTAAAATTGACGAATTTTAGAGCGTTGATATCAGCATCTTTTTTAACCAATCTAGCACAGGCTAAATCACTGGGGTCCATGTGAAACTTATCAGCGACAAATTTGAACAGTGCCTTCGGTTGGGTAGCCGTTGCAAATTTACCAATGTGCAGGTATTTTAAGGTGGGAAGAACTGGGTGCATGTCCAACAATGCGCCCGTTTGGGTAAGTTGGCTTATTTCTTGGGACAGCCACTTTTGACCCAGTGGAGATCTGGGTCAATGAAGACTTTTTATTTTCAGCATTAGTAGAATTAGTATGGGGTGTCACAGTTTGAGACCCCTCTGAAGCAGCCATGGGTCCAGACGAACTTTCAAGAGCAAGATCCAATTTTGCATTAATGCTCATGTAAAGGGATTCCAGTTCCAAAACCTTAGTATTAAGCTCATCAATTTTTGAATGAGAGTCGTTTCCAATGACGCAACTATCACATTGCCACAGTAAGTTTGGCTGTTCTGGGTCCTATTGAGCGCTGTGTGAGTGAGGCTGATTTGGATTTCCATTCCAGATCGTAGAGCATCGGCATAGGAGAAGCCGTTGGTGATGTTTAGGGGACCGAATGAGGACCTCGAAGCTTTGGCTAAGAAGACGTCTGTAGCTGTTGATGCAATGTACCCATTCTGTGGATTTTGGTTGCGCGTTGCGGTCGCTTGACGCATGCGATTCTTCAATTCCTTGTACACCATACATCCTCTATAGTTTGCCGTATGGTTGTATTTCTTCGCGGTACTGCCCTTGTTTGTAGTGCAGTAAGTGGAGTTGTGGGTGTCCCCACAGACTACACAGACAGCCCGAAGTGTGCAGTATGACCTAGTGTGTCCATACTCTTGACAGTTAGGTTTAATTTTGCGGCAGAGGTCTGCGAGAAGGTAAGCGGCACATAACTCAAGACGGGGCGTCTTTGACTTAAGCGGCGCTACTTTGGACTTTGCAGTCAAGAACGAGACTTTAATACCTTCTGCAGATTCGCAACGAATATAGACGCAGGCTCCATAGGCTCTCATATATCACTTCCTCTATTTATCTAAAAGCGGACGTACGTGTTTTTTTGTGCGCACTGCGTTTTCATAAAATTTGTAATAAGCTTTCCATAAACAATCGGTGTTTATTTCTATTCAAATAAAAAAAAAAATAAATAAATAAACAAATTGCAATTTTTAGATCCGTATCGCTTCGCGTGTGCAGTGATATATTTGGAGGTAAAATAATAATTTGATTAATTTTCTTCCAAACATAGCCCTGCTCTTCTTCTTCATCTCTTACGGTGTTGCTTCTATTCTCGCTCAATGGAGATTCTTATCTCTATTCTTTGCATTTTACTAACTCGCTAAATTATTTTTATAAATAATTATTTATAAAAATATAATTATATATAATTTTATTTGTAATTGATAATTATTAATTATAAATCCATATTTATTTTTAATAATTATGGATTTTAAATTGGTCTGTGTGTTGAAATCTTGTAATAAGACAATCTCGTCTTCCCAGCCTACCATCCGCTGCTGGCTTTGTGAAAACGTTTTACACGCTAAGTGTGCCGGGTTCACGGCCTCAGTTTCGGATGCAATCTCACGTAGGTCTGGTCTTCACTTTTGCTGTGACGGTTGTCGTGCTGTTCAGGACGACACGAGATCGTTCGTGAGGCAGACTAAAAGCGGATTCAAGGAGTTGATTAATGGTTTTCGTACAATTAATGACCAACTCTGTGCGCTCGATACACAGTTTAGTAGTCTTCAACTACTAAATGAGAAACTCAATGAAATGTGGCGAATGATCTTCAACCTGCTCAGCCGACAACTATGCAGTCGCTTAATTCTCTGGGCACCCCAAGGGCCGGACCTGAGAAAAATTCGGCTTCCGAATGTCTCGGGATCAATGAGCAATTGTCCGATATGTCCTCTGTGGCATCGCTTCTAGTGGTCCCAGACCCAATAATTCAAACTCCTGTAACAGTCTCCAAACAGGGTAATAAACCGTCCGGACCCCCGGTACGCACTGATGCCGCAGTATTAGTTACGGCGGCACCGAAACCCTTGCAGGTGATCCCACCATCGAAACACATTTTTGTTTCCCGCCTTGCCCCTGATACTTCGGAGATTGATATCTCGGCTTACATCAAAGCCAAAGCAAAAGCCGACATAAAGGTGGTGGTTATTACAAAATTTAAGTATTCATACACCAGGCACACGTCATCTTTCAAAATACGTGTGCCCTTGCAGATGTTCAAGACGATCTGTTCCGCCAGCTTTTGGCCAGAGAACATTTTCGTCCAAGGACATCAGCCAAGTACGGTGAAAAAAAAGATAACCAAACCTGTGGGTGAAAAACTCCATGTTACGGCCACTGATCAACCTTCCACCTCATCTTCCTCAATTTCAAAATATCCTCATTAACACTTACCTATCAGAATACTAGAGGGTTACGTTGTAAACTTCCCAAACTGTATTCTGATAGTTCTTTATTTGCATCTCACATTATCGTATTTACAGAAACTTGATTAAAGCCGGAGATCTTAAGCTCTGAAGTTTTTCCTAGTAGGTACACCAAAAATACGTTTTCTAACAGTTTAATTTAACTGAATAGAGACTACATGGTCCTAATAATTAGCGCTGGATTGGAATGTCGTTGGATGTACTGATGTTTGTTGTAATTTGTGCTATCTCTTCTCTGACGAGTGGTATGTCAAGGTCCCTGTGAATGTTTGCATTCCGAACGTACCACGGTGCCCCGGTGATGGTTCTGAGAATTTTTGACTGTGTTCTTTGCATTATATCCACACTGCTGTTACTGGCATTCCCCCACAACTGAGAGCCGTACATCCAGATTGGTTTCAGAACTGTGTTGTATAGGAGTACCTTAGCCAGTGGAGATTGCTGGCTTTGAGCTTTAAATGAGTTCTTTTGGCTTCAATGTGGCTGCGCCCAGTAAGACGTCTATCGAGGTGTTTAGAATAAGTGGGGGGCAGTCTTGCCTATTAAGTGTGAACGTTACGTGTTTGCATTTTTGTTCATTAACTTTGATTCGCCAGTCGGATAGCCATTTCTCCACTGCCCCAGGTGTTTAGCAAGTTGCGCCGTTGCTTGCTTGGGGCATCTCGATCGGCTTAGGATCGCTGTGTCATCAGCAAAAGTGAATGTGGTGAGTTGCATGCTCGTTGGGATGTCCGCAGTGTAGATAAGGTAGAGTGTTGGTCCTAACACGCTGCCTTGAGGAACTCCGGCACTGATGATGTAATCATCGGACATGGCAGCATTACATCTTACTTAGAATTTCCTGTTGCAAAGGTATGACTTCAGAAGTTTATGAGTGTTGGTTGGGAGCATTTCTGTTATTTTGTGCATTAAACCTTGTAGCCATACTCTGTCGAAAGCTTGTGATACGTCCAGAAATATCGCAGTGCAGTACTCTTTTTGTTCGAATGCATTTCTGATTGCAGAAGTTATGCGGTTGACTTGCTAGATGGTTCCATGTTTTTCTTGAAAACCGAATTGATGAGTCGGGATTTTGTTCTGTGTTCTGAGATGTGGGGTAATATGTGCCAAGAGGCATTTTTCGAAGAGTTTTGATAGACACGTTAGTAAACTAATTGGTCTATATGATGAAGCAATTGTACGGTCTTTGCCAGGTTTTGGTATCATTATGATGATCGACTTTTTCCATCTCTCTGGGAAGTGTCCATGTCTCGTTATTACATTGAAGAATTAGTTGCTCGAACTGCGCAGAGAGGAAGTTCGAAAATAATTTTTGGTGATATTAGGTAGCATCCTGGATATTTTTTTGGGTTGAGTTGTTCATTTATGATTTTGAGCAACTCGTGTGGTCTGGATACAATTGGATTATACGTAGATGTGTCGATATCTGATATTGCTGGCAGTGAGATCCCGTTTGATGCTGTGTTGGGATGAAATACATTTTGAAGATGCAAATCTGCAAATCTCTCGGCTCTTTCTCCGTCGCTGCGCGCCCAGTTGCCTGTGGATGTCCTAATTGGTATTGCAGGTTATATTGGTGCGCTGAGTGATGAGTGTGCTCTCCGAGTGTACTTGGAGCTCGTTGGGGATAACTGTTCTATGAAATGTTTTTGGGACCTTTCTTCTTCTTGACGGAGTGCAGCTGTGAGCCTTCGTGTAGCATCTTTAAACCTTTGTTTTGCAGATGGTGATCTATTGGATTGCCAGTTTCGCCGTGAGCGTCGCTTTGCTTGAACAAGCTGTTCTATTTCAACGTTCGTGTATCTATGATTGTACGAGGTTTCTTGCGTTTGTGGGGTTGACATGCGAGCTGCTGCGACCAAGACGGATTCAAGGGCGTTTGTGGATAAGTTGATATCAGCTTCGTCATTCAAACGTGGATTCAACTCGATGTGCGAACTTATATATTTTTATACCCTTGCAGAGGGTATTATAATTTTGGTCAAAAGTGTGCAACGAAGTGAAGGAGACATCTCCGACCCTATAAAGTATATATATTCTTGATCAGGATCACCTCCTGAGTCGATATGAGCATGTCCGTCTGTCTGTCTGTCTGTCTGTCTGTCGGTTTCTACGCAAACTAGTCTCTCTGTTTTGGAGCTATCGAGTTGAAACTTTGCACACATCCTTTTTATTCTTGCAGGTAGTATATAGGTCGGAACGGCCGGGATCGGTCGACTATATCCTATAGCTGCCATATAACTGATTGATCGGAAATGCCATAACTTTGGTGTTTTTTAAGTTAGAGGGTTGGGACTTTATCTTATGTACAAAATTTCCAAAGGATCCTATAGCTGTCCTATAGCTATATCCTATAGCTGTCATAGAACGATCGGAATTGGCATAACTTTGGTATTTTTTAAGTTAGAAAGATGGGACTAGGTACAGATTACTCTTTGGGCAAAATAATTAAATATGCCAAATTTCATAAGGATCGGTGGACTATATACGATCCGCTATATATCTAATAATATAAGATGCGTGGCGCCACCTAGCGGACTGCGACTGAACTGAAAGGGTATATCAACTTCGGCTCCGCCCGAAGTTAGCTTTCCTTTCTTGTTTGTACTTGAGCCAGTTGGTTTTATTCGTTGTAAGTCTGAATGGTTTATCTACCGCAACTGCATGTAGATTTAGTTGGAGGAGTACAGGCGAGTGGTCAGACGATAGATCTGGTAAGGAGTTGGCGCTTATCAGGTTGCGTGGAATGTTTTTTGTGACTGCAAAGTCTATCAAATCTGGCAATTTTCTGGGATCTGTTGGCCAATATGTAGGTCCTTTGAAGTCACCAGTCGAGATCCCCAGAGCGTATGCTTGGCATAAAAGTCTCCTGCTGCTATAAATTGTTCGCTCAGAGAGTTGAAGTAGTCCATGAATTGGGATTCGGATATTGTAAACCGAGGAGGACAGTATACGGCGGCAAGCTTTAGGGAACGGTGGTCCATCTGTACCACTATAGATGTAGCTTGAATCAGAATCCCGGTGCCTCCGTGTGCTTTCCCGTCTGGGTGGTCTGGGTTGGTGAGGAGAAACTGATGACCGTGGCTTGTTGGGGGCGGTGCTTTTCAGGCCCATTTTTAGAGCAGCTGCAAAGCTTTCGGGTTTGTCGGTGAACTCATTATAAGCTGAAGGTTTCACGGCTGTAGGGGGGAAGACATCACGTGTTGATTTCATAGGTGTAATGTGTGAGCGAGCAGTGGTCACTCTTTGGTGTGTACGACTTTTCAGTTTCTTGTAGACTGGACAGCCCCTGAAGCTAGCCATATGGTTGTCTCCACAGTTTTCACACTTTTTGCTGCTGGGATCCTCTTTGTTTTTTGGACATTTGTGGGAATCATGAAGTTCTCCACAAATAACACATACTGGACGGAGCGTGCAGTAATTTCTTGTGTGGCCGTATTCCTGACAATTATTACACTGCACTGGCCCATTTCTTTTCTGCGGCTCTTCTACGGTTATTCTGCGGTGTAGTAGGAACTGGAGAGTAAAAATTGGATGCACTTCATTTTTTTTCAGAGGCTTGGATTTGGTTTCGGGTTCAAGTTCTACCTTGAACAGAGGTTGAGGATTTCTTTCTCTATTCAAAATGTTAGTAACATTTTTAACATTAAAACCTTTTTCCTTTAGTGCGCCTGTAACTTCGGCTGGTGTTACTTCCGGTTCAATACCTTTAAGTACTACTTGCTGGCCTTTACTGCTTTTTAATTGGTTCGTGTAGAAGTTTTTATTATTGTCATTTAAATACTTCGACAAAATTTTGTAATTTACTTCCGTATTAGTCTGAACTTTTGTTTCGTGAATATTTCCCTTTGTTAGTGGAATTATGTGAAAATTGTCTGGTCCGATTAGATTTAGTAATGAGCTTACGAGAGCATTATAACTTTTCTCTCTAATGTAAATCGGCGGCGGTTTGGGCTTCTTATTGTCCCCTACGATGTGTTCAGGGGGTATTTCGAATTTATCTGCTAAAATAGCAAATCTGTTTGCTTCTATGGGCTTCTCTGATGTGGAATGTTTTAAGGTGCCGCGAGTTACTTTGGCAGAATTACCAAGCCTAGAGTTCTGCGGGCTGAGCTTACGTTTTATTTGTATGTGCCGATCCAGGCGTCTGTACGGCCGAACGTTGTTTAGAGAAGAGCGCGCTGGTGCTGCATTATTTGCTTGCACAGCAGATTTCGATGTTGGACTAGATGGTATTGCGCGAGCAGTCGATACTATTGTAGTTGTTGTAGAAGTAGCCGTTGCAGTTGCCAGTGACGTCACTGTACTGGTGACCGTGGCTAAGCAGGTTGGCATGAAGGAGGGGTATGAGGTTTTGTCCAACAAGAGCGCTGGAGAGCAAGAGCGCGCCCTGCCTAGCGATGTTGGATTAAGTTCATTACTCGGGCTTGGAGTCATTGATCGCGGTTGGGTAGTTTTTGTTGGGTTAGCGGTCGCGTTGTCTTGGGTTGACACGATTGAGTGGTATGCGTTGTTTCGTTGCAGAGAGAGCCGACGGTCGTCTTGCTGACGTTGGAGCACCGTATGAGTGTCGAATTCACTCATAGCTTAATGTTTTGGATTTTCTCCTTGTTTATTTACACAAAATGTACGAAGTTCATCACTGTGTGTTGATGTTTATAGCTTGCACTTCTTTTATTTAAATTACTTGTAAGAAGACGATCCGATTCCTTCTCATCTTTTAAATGTGATAGAACTTTGCAAAGGGGAGGAGGAGTGCTAATTTCAGTAGACTCCAAATTCGCTTCTGAAGAGGTAAAATCGCAAGAGTTTGGTGACATTGAATTTCTTTGCATCAAAATCACTTTGTCCGATCAATCTTTCTATGTTACCTGTTCGTAAATACCACCTTCGTCCAAACCGCCACCATACTGGCAACATTTGTACGCTATTCGTTTGGTCTTCGATCGTCTGTCTGATGGTGACCAGCTGATAGCTCTGGGTGACTATAATATCCCAAAACTTATGTGGTCAAATGTTGATAATTCACCGTCTTTATAGCGTAACTCCCACCATGACTTCCCTGCGGGCATGTTCGACATGTCACTCGGGCAAATTAACCACGTTTGAAATTCTTTAGGTCGGGTGTTTGACTTATGTTTCGGTTCTGATCCTGATGGATTTACTCTTTCCAGAACTTTGCCCCTTTCTAACCCTGAGGATCCATATCATCCCACTCTTGAGCTTTCAATCGAAAAAATTCCTTAATTGACCTTAAGCCTACACTTAAATCTCATAAAGTTCGTTTCTTTCGTAAGGCTGACTTTATAAAATTAAATAAGTTAATTTCGGAATTTGATTGATCTGATTTACTGGCATGCGAGGATATAAACATCGCATTACAAAAATTGTATGACACTTTGAGCATATTTTTCGACGCTTGCGTGCAGTGGAAATATCCGTCCGCTTCAACGAATCCGCCTTGGTATACAAGGCACCTTATAAATATAAAGAATAGTATAAGTAGACTTTTAAACAAACATAGATTATCTGGCTGTACAGTTAGTTATTCAAGATACTTAGTAGCTCGGTCCAGTAGCTCGGTTAAAGGAGTTATATTCGCCGCTGCCGGATTCAGTTTACTCAGGATCCGAAGCAGTTTTATAACTTTGTAAACCCTAAGCATAAACATGTATATTTTCCCCCACTGCTTACGTTTGAGAACTTTTATGCGAACACTGATCAGGCAATGGCCGATCTCTTTGCACAGTTTTTTCAAACTACGTATTCACCTAATTTAATCTATCGCTGGAAACTTCGATCTTTCCCCTTATGTGGAAGGAATCCTTCATTATTCCGCTGCATAAAAAAGGGAAAAAATCCGACGCTGTTAATTATTGAGGCACATCTAAATTGTCAGCAATTCAAAAGCTTTTTGAAAAACTTATTACTTCACATTTGCAAAACCTATGTAGTTCAATAATAACTCAGTGCCAGCATGGCTTCATGAAGCGCCGCTCCACCACTACTTAATTATTGGAGCTAACATCTTTTATCACGGATGGCTTCCGGAATGGCTTACAAACAGACGCCATATACACTGACTTCAGTAAAGCATTTGACTCTGTTAACCATTCGCTTCTTATAAGTAAACTCAGTCTTTTTCGTTTCCCAACTGATCTTATCTGGATTTTGAGCTATTTATCAGGGAGAACCCAACGTGTTTTCTTTAAAGATGTTACCTCGCATTAGTCCGCGCCACATCTGGGGTGCCCCAAGGAAGCCATATTGGACCCCTGCTATTTACACTGTTTATTAACGACTTGCCCCTTGCCTTAACGAATTCACTTGTACTTATGTGCGCTGATGATGTTAAGCTATGCCTTCAGTATAAATTCACTTTCATTCAGAAATTGAGTGTGTACAAAAAAACTTCTTTACTTTTGCTCTTAGGGGACTTAATTGGGATGCAAATCTTTACCTCCCCTCTTATCGTAGTAGACTTTTACTAATCAACTTACCATCATTAACAAACCCTAGAACGATGCTGGGTGTCATGTTTCTATATAATCTTATTTATGGAAATATAGACAGCCAGCATTTACTAACACGCTTAAATTTTAACGTTCCTAGTAGAAGGACTAGAAACTTTCGTCCTCTACTCCTCAGCCATTGTAGTTCGACATATGCCCAACACGATCCGTTCAGGGTATTATGTTCGGACTACAAAAGTCTCTACCACATCTTGTCACTTTACTCTACTAACAATCTTAAATCGCTTATATTAACCGCCTTATCTGTGCAACACTCTTCCTCGTAATATCTGTCTCCTAATCCTCGCTTATCTATCTCGGATCTATTCCCGCGATTCGAGCCGTACGTTACGCGGCAGCGTCCCTCGGTCGGTTGGACGGGAGGTGGACTGTACGTATGCAGTGGAAACCGCGCAAATGACTTGTGACGAAACTTTACGAACTGCTTTAATGGAAGCTGAAACTATCTTAAATTCCAGACAATTAACCTTTGTTTTTTTGTCCGAAGACGAAGAGGATTTATCTCCAAACGACCTACTCATGGGATCACTGAGCGATTACAAGCCAATGCTAGAGAGCAACACTAAGGCTGCGATGGCACCAAACGCTGCTGTCCGACAAATTTTGGAAGCGTTGGATAAATAAATACACGCCTACACTTACTAGACGATGAAAGTGGTTTGCCAAACGCCCCCTGTTAGCCATTGGAGACATCGTAAACGTACGCATAACTGTACGGACGCACAACTGATGTAGTAGTGAAGAAGACGTTTTTTCCAACTTCTACTTTATAAAATGTATAAAAAAAAACTCTTGACAATGTAAAATACCGGTAACGAACCTGCATGCGAAACCCAAAATAATACCAATTTTTGTGACGAAAATAGGCTATATAGGTGTACAAAATTGCATATAAAAATTATTCTTTTTCTACACGTGCCTGATTTTTGTATAAAAAAACACCAAAACTAAGGCATTGTCGATCAATCAGTTATATGGCAGCTATAGGATATAGACGGCCGATCCATATGAAATTAGATCGGATAAGTTTGCCCAAAGAGAAATCTATTGAAGCTCCCATCCTTCTATGGCATTTCCGATCAATCAGTTATATGGCAGCTATAGGATATAGTCGACCGATCCCGGCCGTTCCGACTACCTGCAAGGAAAAGAAGGATGTGTGCAAATTTTCAACTCGATAGCTTTAAAACTGAGAGACTAGTTTGCGTAGAAACCGACAGACAGACGGACATGCTTATATCAACTCAGGCGTTGCACACTTTTGACCAAAATTATAATACTCTCTGCAAGGGTATAAAAATCATAGATCAAACGTTGTTCGAATTTTAATAACAAACATACTCAAATTTTTTCAAAATTTAAAAAAATGTTGGAGAAGTGATCTAGGACTATAAAGATTGTGATGTTTCCACTCCGCGACCGCGTGTTTGGTTCCAAAAAATCGATGTATAAATTCTGAAAGAATCGTTGCGATTCTGGAGCTTTCCACAAGGGAGGTCTTAACGGACAGTTGGGAGCTTTCGTAGCCTTGCGAGTATTACAATTACTTACATACGCCTTAACATCGCCCACCAAACCTGGCCAGTAATAGTAGCGGCGTACTCTCTCTAGGGTTTTATGCACGCCTCCATGAGCCGCAAGTGGGTGATCGGTTAATAAATGTTAGGATGGATCCCCAAAATCTTTGGTCGCATAACAAATAAAAACACTCACGTAACATTTAACGAGACCCTTATTGAAAACTTCTGGCTTAAAATAAAATGGGCCAAAAAAAATCTACACCAGTAATTCCAAAGACCTGGCAACCACTGACTCTTTTCTCCGGGAGATCATCCATAGTGTGCCCAAGCAACCGAGGCTTAGTGCGGAAGCATCGGATACATTTGTGCAATACCTTCGTCACGGTTTTCGAAGGCAAAATCCAACGACAAAATTTTTTAGCCAACCGTCCACATGCACCAGACCAAACTTTCCATAAAACGGAGAGGATATGGCAAGTATGCTGGATGACGAAATCTCCCCTTCATTCTGAAGCGCCTTTTTATCATCCCAAAAATGCACCGGCAGCACTAGTCGCAATAATAGTTAAGTTCCCGACTTGATGTCGCTCGCAGTGAATCTCCTCTTCATGCTGCGCCATGGTGAAGTTGTAAAAAATCATATCCCAATCCCAGGATAACTTCTTAACATAGCTTCTAGAGAAATTTCTTTGCCTACAGCAAAGAATACAGCCAGGCAATTGAAGAAAGGATGATGCGCCTAGTGGGTTTTGAAGCTGAAAGCTCTTCAAACGGAAATTTGTTTTTTTTTTCTAAATTAAGCACATATTTTATTGAATCTTCTCTTAATTATGAGACTAATAATAAGTTTACGAATCTTTAAAATTTAACTAACAGTAAACTAAGCCGGCTTTCTGTTTTCGCGTATTTAAAGTCGGTTGCTGGGCGGGTAAGTCATTGCGACGAAGACGTGGTTGGTTGGTCAACCTTGTAAGACCTCTGGCATTGGCTTCATCGTTAAAGTGATGATTTAGCTCGATGTGTGAGCAAATATACTTTCCGTACTTAACCCAGTTGGTTTTCTGTGAGATCAATTTTAATGGTTGTTCCAATGTTCCTGGATGTCGGAGTAGAAGAAGCAGGACAGGATCCAAAAGGCATTCTGCTCTTATCAGTTTTTTAAGGATGTTTTTGGTAATCGCAAATTCTATTAAGTCGGGTAGTTTCTTTGGATCTGGCGGCCAGTATATTGGTCTGCTAGGAGAAACGTAATCGAGCTTGTTCTATGCTTTGATAAGAGCATTATAGAGATCTTTCCTTTTGAAGTCAGAAGACGAGATCCCCAGTGTGAGTGCTTGGCATTATAGTCTCCTGCTGCTATGAAGTGGTTTCCTAATAAGTTGAAAAACTGCATAATCTCTTCAGCTATTATGAGGCGAGTTGTAATATGCATATAGCTAATATCCACTGTACCACATGTAAAATTTATACAACATGTATATACATTGTATTTTTGTGTGTACATAAGCACAAAGTCAGAGGCAAAACTTAAGTTGAAATATAATTGCTTGGTAGTGCCTCAGACTGTACATATTAGGTGCAAGCGTCAGCATTTCCCTAATGCTTGACCATCTTTTGCGCTCCCGCTTACCAATAGCTTAAGTGAGCATAAACATACATACACACATAAGTAATAAAGTCTCTCCAATGCCGGCTTCACGGGCAGAGCAGCTACGAGACACTAATAAAATATAGAATAAGATATTCATTATGAAAAACGCTTTAAACAAATAAAGACATAACAAAAGCACTCTGATACTTGTATTTTCTTAAAACCTGCAATGATATATGGATACTTGAATTTTCTAAAAACCTGCAAGGATATACGATATTAAAAAATAACACCCGTCGTCACTCTACCCCGCAAGCTGATTTTAAAAATAATTCATTTTTCGAATGTGTAAATGAGAGTCCCTCTTTAAGGGATCCCTAACTTTATTATGTATATGTATACATATAATATTAATAATCCGCAACCATTTACGACCTATTTTGCGATACAATTTTATAGATTGCAGTTGTACATAAAATTCAAACCTTAAAAAATTTCTTATGGTCCGTCGACGTAGTCTCGACCACCAACATTAATGCGGCCCTCAGCTGCGGTAACCGAAAATCCAAGAATTCTCGTATCCATTTTGGTCATCTTATTTTTCTTTAGCTTTTTCTGCTTATTCTAAAAATAAAGTCAGTGTACTAATCAAAAATCATATTTTTATCTCACCTTATTGTCGGTGCAGTCATTCGCCGACGGTGTTATTGCGGGAGCGGGTTTACACATATCATCATTGTGTGCATTTTGAGCACGTTGTAAACTTTTGTATTTACTGCGACGCTCTAAGAATTGCCTTGAGAATTCTGAAGATTCTTTGCCTTCACCTGAAACATTTGAATGTTAGATGTAAGCCACATCGATATAAAACACAGAACCCAAATAATATTAGGGGTTTTTTTATTTCTGAAATCCGCGATCTTCTTTGACCGTATTTTGAATTAGTTATTTTATATCATGTATACGAACCAAGGTACATGCGGACGTAATCCTTAACTTCATATGGTGCTTCTAAATCTTGCAAGAATGTGACAAAAGTTGGCACTGAAAAGATGTTTAATATTTGTAACACTTTTAATAAACAAATGCTGTTGTTAATTACCATCTACTTTAGACGACATATTATCTAAACTTTTTATACACCAGTTGGTAAACTCATTTTCATACTCATTAACCTTAACAGACAACTGATCTATACTACTTTGCTGCCCTTGACCTTTTGAATTGGATTTTCTATCTTTATTATCCTTGTCATCGAAAGAACTAGCTGCTAATTTTTGATTAACTCGCATCTGGCTCAATTTATTTTTCTCAGAACCAGGAAGAACTCTAAAAGTCTTTCCAGTATTATTCATTACTGGCAATGTTTGACTTTTACGCAAGTTGCGGAGCGATGGAACGGTATTTACCGTTTTACTATGGCTTTGAATATTGTTTTTAGTGTTCGAGCTTATTGCAGATGTCATCGTGACGGTACAAGTACTGCCCGTACTAGATCCATGAAGAGAAGTTTGATTGATTAAAGAGGCTTTAGGTTCGTCCCATAGGCCAGCGGTTGCTAATGACATTGGAGAGGTGCAGTTTGCACTCCATGCCTTATTTGAGCTTCCCCAGATGTTGGACAAGCCAGGGGTCCCAACAGTGGAAGGTATCGGTGAATGGCGGAGTTGATCGATTTCCCGGCGACGCTGTTGCTCCAAGAGATCGTTGGCTAATCGTTTAGCTTCTTCCGCTTGAATTTCGGCCAAGCTCATTACAGGTGCCGAGGTGGGCGCTGCCTGCCATTTAAGCAATGCATCATTGGCTTCTGCAGCGGCTGCTGCATTGGCACGCATCTGTTTTTCTATTTGCTCTTGATGGCGCTGTTGATCGGCACGACGCTCTCGACGTTCAGCTTTTTGAATTTCCGCCAGTCCAGGTGCCGTGCTATTAGAATTTGATGAGTTAAGTGACCACGGTGCCACAGATTTTACAGGTGACCGCGATGTTTGTCCTTCTCCCGTCTTAGTAGTCATATTTTTATTAATTTGTATTGAGGAAGAAGTTCCTAGTAAAAGTTTTATATAAATTAATTTAATTTAAAAAAAATCGTGAATTGGCAGTGGTTTATACTTACCGGTTCCACCGCTTTGACTTAAATCTTGAGCGTTACCTAGAAGAGCTTTTCGACGTTGGGCTTGTATTTGCTGTTGTCTTTCCTTTTCTTCTTGCATTTGTCTGGCTTTTTTTTCTTCCTCTACCATTGACCTGCGTTTTTCTTCTTCTAATTGTAAACGTTTTCGCTCTTCCTTAAGACGACGTTTCTCTTCAGATATTTCTCGTTTGCGTTCCTCTTCATTAACTTGTTTAACCTCAGCCGGTTGCTGTCTTTGAGACAATGAATGTTTGTTAATTTGATTTTTGAGCTGCTCACCGGGATGAGACTCTTTGATAGAATTTTCAATTGAATTTTTTATTAAATCAAGATTTTGGGAGGGAGAGTCTCTTAAATTTCCGGTAGACTGACCTATTTCCCGCAAAGGGCTTAGCTTTAAACCATTATTAAGACGGGCCTCTACATGGGAAGAATTTATTGGATCCTGATAAGGCTGTTGTTTTTGTGTTATTGTCTGTCTCTGGTGGCTTCTTTCTTGTTCTAAGTTATCTCCTTCCCAAAAAAGTGGCTTTGCATTTGAAATTTCTGGCCATTGGTGAATGGAATCTTGATGCTTGGTAGGCGACTGCCACATAGGAACCATTAGATTTCGACAACCTAATAGTTGAGGTTTATCCGTATAATCGCCGTTTTCATTATTTGTTTCGTTATGCAATGCAAGATTTTGTGGATGTCCACGCAAAAGCATTCTTAAATTATATTCGTTTAATAAATCCAATTCATTTCTTGTAAGATCATCTAATTTAGAAGTGTCGGAAAGGGAAGTACTTTTCATTACATGATTTCCGGAATTGGAAGCAGCTCCTATCTGTTGTGACGGCTGTTGCAACAGTTGTGCATTCAATATAAAACTATTTGCATCTAATAGATTAACCATTGAGGGTGGTTGATCAGATGAATTTGCAAACAATTTGTGCTGATCTTTTTTAACGTTTTCAGCCACATCTTGATTAAGTCGTCTTGCTGCAATGGGATTTAATAAAGAAAGCGAGCTACTTAGTCCGTTAAGGCTGCTCAAATATTCGGGAAGAGTAAGCATTTGAACTTTCTGCCTGACAATCGACTCACGTTCAGCAGCTGAATGCCGTTGAAAGCACTCGTTCTTAGATAGCTCTGCCAATATTTGGTACTCTTGGTGCTGAAAATATTGATCCTGTAACATTTGAAAACGCAATGTTAGCATATGAGAAGTGTCCATATTATTTCCAACGGAGTTCCCTTTTAAAGCCGCACTAAGAGAATCCGCGGCAGCTGTCACATTTGCCTTAAGTTGGTCGTCCCTACGTTGTGCCAATTGTTGTTCAACTATCGATACAGAGATAGGTGAATGCGATGATTTATGAGCATTAAGCGGAATTGGCTCTGGACGTGCACTTGAAATCGGAACAACAGAGTAACTTTCTAATTCCAATGGCGTCGGCAATAAGTGGCTGTGTGTAAATGGCATATTACCATGGCAAATGTCAATAAGATCGCCAAGGGCTCTGAACCTATTGTCAGAGAATCGCCGTACAAATAGGTTTTCATTAAAGTAGCCCGCGCGATACCACTCTGTCATCTCCACAGCACTAAAAGGTCCTTGAACATTCGCCTGAGGATCCCGATAAAACCACAATTCGTTGAGGCTTGAATTGATCATATGCGATGGAACACCTGGCATATGCTGCTGGTGAAGATGATGTTGCTGTAATGTCACCTGATCAGAAAAAGGCGAATCTGATAGCGACGAATGATGATGGGGCTGATTTGATGTTTCCGAATTCGTATTTACAATTTTCATTGGTATAGATGGTTGTTGGCTATTTTCATTATCTCTTACCGAATTAGATTTCATATTTAGCTCAACTTCTGCGACACTTGGCATGGTTTCCACTAATCGAGCGCAATCTGCCTGATTTTTTATTTGATTTTCAGTTATTTGACTATCATCTTCCATAATGAGTTTTTCCACTTGATCAACCACTTCCTTTATTCTATCAGATATGTCGCCATGAGTTTCCTTTGATTTTTTTTTTTTATCAGGAGATTCACTAACTTTGAAATCCTGTTCGGTTTTTAACTGACATTGGACCTTGATTTCCGTTTCATTATCCCTAGTGGTGGGGTCTTTTACTTGGGGCATAGAGTCATCATTAGGTGAATTTGAGTTCTTCGTCGATGATTCATTATTTCTGTTTTGAATCATTGAATTATCAGACATTGGATTATCACCATGAAAAGCTCCACTTGCATCAAATGTTCCACCCAAATCAGAAGGATTTTCCATCGCCCATTCAGGTAGAGTATCATCGACATCTGTATTGGTATTATTGGCAGTCCATAATGATGTGTTTTTGCTGGATATTCGTGCATAATTTGTAACTGTACACCCCCCGGCACCTATTCCAGCGGGTCCATTTACCGATGTTTTACCGTTTCCACGGTCAATTCCCACAGGCCCAACGGTTGATATTGACCGTTGAAGGTTATTGGAACTGTCGACATTGGAGTCTTCATCGCGCCAACTTGTTGATCGCCCTGAAACAAAAAGTTAAGCAAATTAATACATTGAAATGGAAAATTCTATAAAGATCTTATAAATTAAAACAGTTAGGTACTAAATGTTTCTAGCAGCGATGGGCACAAAATTAAAACACGGTAGCTCGATACCAAAAGCAAAAAAAAAAAACCATTGAAAAACGTAGGGACTGCAAATAATTATTTGTTTATTTTTATATCGAAAAAATCATTAAGGGGGACACCGAAGTTATGGCATTCCCGATCAATCAGTTATATGACAGCTATAAGACATAGTCCACCGATCCCGACTTATATTCTGCCTGCAAACAAAATAAGGATGTGTGCAAAGTTTCAAGTCGATAGCTTTGAAACTGAGTGGCTAGTTTTCTTAGAAACAGACAGACGGATATGCTCATATCGACTCAGGAGGTGATTCTTGATCAAATATATATACTTCATAGGGTCGGTGACGTCTCCCTCACTGCGTTGCACACTGGTGACTAAAATTATAATAATTTTTGCAAGGATATGAAAAATATTATATTTGTCTTCTTCGATTCAGCTTTTGTCTCGTCAATTTTGAATCGTTTGTTATACCCTTGCAGAGGGTATTATAATTTTGGCCAAAGGTGTGCAACGCAGTGAAGGAAACATCTCCGACCCTATAAAGTATAAAGTCTTGATCCGTATCACCTCCTGAGTCGATATAAGCATGTCCGTCTGTCCGTCTCTCTGTTTCTACGCGAACGTGTCTCTCAGTTTTAGATCGAGTTGAAACTTTGCACACATCCTTCTTTTGTTTGCTGGCAGTATATAAGTCGGAACGGCCGGGATTGGTTATCTATATCCTATAGCTGTCATATAACTGACGCATCGGAAATGCAATAACTTTGGCTTTTTTTAAGTTGGAGGGTTGGGACTTTCCACACATGTTGTATTTGGCCAAAATATCGAATATACAAAATTTCATAAGGATCGGCCGACTATATCCTATAGAACGTAATAGCTGTAATAGAACGATCGAGATTGGGATAACTTTTGTGTTTTTTAAGCTAGATTGATGGAACTTTCTACAGATTCCATTTTGGACAATATAATCCGATATGTCAAATTTTCTAAGGATCGGCCGACTTTACCCCATAGACGCCATATAACTGAACGATCGGAAATGGCACAAACCTTAACTGCAAGGGTATATCAACTGCGGCTTCGCCCGAAATTAGCTTTCCTTTCTTGTTTTAAAATTAATTTGAATCACTGTCTCACAGTTCAGTTACATTTGCAGTTAAGTTTCAAGCTTTTCCCCGTGCAAACGTGTTTTTCTCATCGTTTTTCACAACCCTAAATAATATAAACAAAATAGAAAAGGACGTCAAAGACGACCGCCGAATCTCAGTTGCTCGGACTAATGCATACTGTTCGCATGTCTCACCGGAGCCAAAAAGGAATGCAATGTTGACCGCGTCCGACGAAGGAGGATAAAACTAAACTTTTTGAAGGAGATGTGATGAATGGGTCCGTTGAAATAAAAAGTGTATGAACTGACTTCCATCGTGTTATTGCGCGAATTTTATCGAGCGTGGTTCAAGCGAAATTTTTGTAGATCTTTATTTCTGGCCTCGAGAGCTTCCTCTGACATGAGACCTACCGAAAGAGCAACATATTTGATAATTTCTGCACCATGTATTAAAACTTTATAGGTAGATGCAAGCATGTAAAAACATGGGTATACGTCTACAAATAGTGTTGGTGTTTGAAATGCATAATGTGCATTTTTGTTAATATAGGCTTCTGTAACAATTTTATATCCAGACGCTAGTGTTCGTAAGATTACAATAAATCGATAAATTAAGCGAGAGGTTACTCCAGTTATGTTGGCACCCATTTTTGGTTCTTGAAAAATCTTCTCGCTGTGTTGCCATTATTAGTATTGCCTGATCCAGGCTTGGGAATATAAACCAATATGCCCATTTTTTCCGCAAATGATCTTGTATTTCCTTTCATCTACTATTTATCACTGCTTTTTCCACACTTCGCACTTGCCAATTTTTATACCATTGCAGATTATAATTTTGGTCAAAGTGTGCAACGTAGTGAGAAGACATCTCCGACCTTTTAAAGTATATATATCCTTGATCAGGATCTCCTCTTGAGTCGATATAAGCATGTCCGTCTGTCTTTTATGCGGAATGCAAACAAGGAAACGGATCCAAGCGTGTAGAGTTGATTAGCCGTACTCATACAGGTTTTCTTTGCACGGTAAATTTTTTATAGCATCGACATATAGATCGTTACTTTTTTTTAATGATGATTCTGCTACTGCTATCATCTGCTATATTTTTT
>JAJJHT010018622.1:96160-142378 GCA_021223865.1 Drosophila pandora | reverse complement strand
TCGCGCGGTTCCCACTGCATACGTACAGCCCACCTCCCGCCCAACCGACCGTGGGGCGCCTGCCGCATAACGTACGGCTCGAATCGCGGGAATAAATTCGAGTTAGTAAATATAAATATAAATTATATTATATATATAGATTATAAAGAAAACGAGGAAGAATTAGTATGCTCTTGAAGGTAATTTAAAATGGAGGTTTTCATATTTGAAAGGGATGAAAGAAAAATTATATGATACAGACTATTATAGTTCGAACATAAAATCCTAAGGGGATCATGCTGTGCATATGTCGATCAACAATGGCTTAAGAATAAAGGACTAAAGTTTCTGGCCCTTCTATTCGGAACGTTAAACTGTAAGCGTGTTAGTAAGTGCTGGCTATTTACATCACCATTAATAAGGTTGTGTAGGAAAACGACACCAAGCATTGTTCTACGATTTTTAGGGTAAGTTTATTAGTAGGAGTCTACTATTATACGAAGTTAGGTGAAGATTTGCGTCCCAGTTAAGTCCTCTAAGAGCAAATAATAAGAAGTTCTTTTGTACTGATTCTATGCGGTCTTGATGAACACCGTATTGGGGACACCAGACACATGAACCGTACTCCAGTATCGGACGGACCAAGGATATAAATAAGCTTTTAGTACAAGAAAGGAAAGCTAACTTCGGGCGGAGCCGAAGTTGATAGACCCTTGCAGTTCAGTCGTAGTCCGCTAGGTGGCGCCACGCATTTTATATTATTAGACATATAGAAAATCGTATATAGTCGGCCGATCCTTATGAAATTTGGCAAATCAGATTATTTTGTCCACAATAGAATCTGTACCAAGTCCCATCTTTCTAACTTAAAAAACACCAAAGTTATGCCAATTCCGATCGTTGTATGACAGCTATAGGATAAAGTCGGCCGATCCTTATGAAATTTTTTACATAAGATATGTTGGTCAAATTTAACATGTGTAGAAAGTCCCAACCCTCTATCTTAAAAAACAACGAAGTTATGGCATTTCCGATCAATCAGTTATATGGCAGCTATAGGATATAGTCGACCAATCCCGGCTTTTCGACTTATATACTGCCTGCAAACAAAAGAAGGATGTGTGCAAAGTTTCAACTCGATAGCTCTAAAACTGAGAGACTAGTTTTCGAGGAAGCAGACAGACAGACACAAAATTATAATACCCTCTGCAAGGGTATGAAAGACGAATTATAAATATAAAACAAGATAGGAAAGCTTCTTCTGACGAATCAAAGTTTATATACCCTTGCAGTTACGTAGCAGCTTATATTATTATACCATTATACCATAGTTATACAGTTATAGCTGCCATATAACTGATTGATCGGAAATGCCATAACTTCGTTGTTTTTCAAGTTAGAAGGATGGGATTTTCAATGGATGCCTCTTTGGGCAAAATAATTCGATATGCCAAATTTCATAAGGATCGGCCGACTATTTACGATCCGTTATATATCTAATAATATAAGATGCGTGGCGCCACCTAGCGGACTGCGACTCAACTGCAAGGGTATATAAACTTCGGCTCCGCCCGAAGTTAGCTTTCCTTTCTTGTTTATTTTTTTTTAAGTATGTATTTAATAAAGTAATTTTTTTTTAGTTTTAATTTCTTTAATACAAGTCTTTTTTGTTAAAAAAAATGAATTTAAGAAATTTATTTCGTATTGACATCGTTTTTTTCACCGATTTTCAAATTCGTAATGGGCACTCCTATTATTTTGAAAACAACTGTATATACATATCGGATCGTATATAGTTGGCCGATCCTTATGAAATTTTGTACATAAGATATTATGGCCAAATATAACATGTGTGGAAAGTCCCAACCCTCTAACTTAACACCAAAGTTATTGCATTTCCGATGAATCAGTTATATGGCAGCTTTAGGATATAGTCGAACGATCCCGGCCGTTCCGACTTATATACTGCCTGCAAACAAAAAAAAGGATGTGTATCAACTCGGTAGCTCTAAAACTGAGAGACTAGTTTGCGTAGAAACAGACAGACGGACATGCTTATATCGACTCAGGAGGTGATCCTGATCAAGAATATATATACTTTATAGGGTCGTAAATGTCTCCTTCGCTGCGTTGCACACTTTTGACCAAAATTATAATACCCTCTGCAAGGGTATAAAAACTATAATTAGTACTTTGTGGCACCACCTTTATTGGCTATCACTGCCGCACAACGCCTTGCCATGGAATCCACCAATTTCTGGCATCTTTCGGGACAAATCGAGGTCCAAGAGGCCTTTACAATTTCCCAAAGCTCGGAAACATTAGTTGGGTGCCTTTGTGCGACCGACTTTTTAACGTCTGTCCACAAATTTTCGATCGAATACAGATCGTGAGACTGGGCGGGCCATTCTAGTACTGCAATCTTTTTTTCTTAAAACCACTTCTTAGCCACTTTACTTGTGTGCTTTGGGCCATTATCTTGCTGGAAGACCCAAAGCAGTGGCATTTCTTCGCTAGCATAAAGCAGCATTGTTTCCTGCAATTTTTGGACATATCCAGGACCATCCATAATATTTTTAATCCAATATATTGGACCTACGCCATAATACGAGAAACATGCCCATATCATTGCCCATATTATGTCCGCCATGTTTAATCGTTTTAATGCGATATTTGGCAATAAATTCGGTGTTAGGTAGTCTTCCAACGTACTGTCGAGATCCTTTGCCACCATAAAGGACTATTTTCGACTCATCCGACTACAAGATGTTACGCCATTTTTCAGCTGGGTCTTTTGCAAATTTAATTCTTGCGGCTGTGCTTTTTTGTGTGGAATGGAATTTTCCGTGGCCTGTGGGCAGTCAAACTTTGCTTTACTTTACTTGCGTCAAAGTTAAGCTCATCCTTAATTTCTTTACAGCTTGCAAAAGGATGCTTTTTGGAGTACCTTGAAACACGTGTAGCCAGTTTATCGGCTAAACTTGGGGTCGGCCGCGGGTTTCCGGCTTGGGTGAAAATTTTAGTGCATTTCGGATCATGGAAGCACCGCATCCAATTATTTTTTGTACTTCCTTGTAAGTTTTCCCACTTGAAATCAAGTTTTTAATCAAATCACGCCGCTCAGATGTGCAGTGTTTGCCACGACCCATTGTTTTCAATTTTCGATCTTAAACGTTAAAATTGTAGTTGGAAATTCATCTTTCTATACTTTTAAGCCGTTTTTTTTTTAATAATTACCTTTTTTTGCGCTCTGAGCAGCTCTGATAAACGCAAAATTAAGTTTGTTTACGAATTTGGGTAATTTGGGTCTCAGAAAACGAAGATAGTAAAATGAAAAAAGAACGGTACCTCAGAATGTGTACCCATAAACAAATTTGGAAAAAATGAACGCATAACATTGCTACAGAAGGGACAAGTGCATATGCAAAAGCACTCCTATTATTTTGAAAACAGCTCTAATACCAATGCTACCTTACTGCGAGGGTATATCAACTTCGGCTCCGCCCGAAGTTAGCTTTTCTTTCTTGTTTTTATGTGTGGCGATTAATACATTTTTACCACTTTTATAAAACTTTAAACTCAGAAGTGACAAACATGTATCCACATGCGCTCGCCACTGTTTATACTACCTGTAAGGAAAAGAAGGATGTGTGCAAAGTTTTAACTCGATAGCTCTAAAACCGAGAGACTAGAGTTTGTAAAAACGGACAGACGGTCAGGCGGACATGGTTATATCGACTCAGGAGGTGATCCCGATCATGAATACATATACTTTATAGGGTCGGAGATGTCTCCTACACTGCGTTGCACACTTTTGGCTAAAATTATAATACCCTCTGCAAGGAAAGGTCTTAAAATACACACGAAAGACATTGAAGCACGGTAGTACCCGGTAAGAATGGTGTTTCTCCCATTGCGGGGAGACCCCAATTATACCACATTGGGTTATTTCGTTTATTGTTATTTCAAAATTCGAATGGGCACTAATATAGTGCCTTAAAAATAAAACAAAATTTGCTATCAACAGTTCTTATACAAATTCTTAACAAAACTCTTCCTCATCCACAATTTTTAATAAAGAAACATTGTTTCTTCCAAATTATTAAAAATTTTTTTTTTTCTTTGAAAGTTTTTTTCCCAGTTTTGCCCACTACCTGTATAAACATTTACAAAACTGAAATTATTGAGAAGTTTAGGTAATAAAAGTTACCTTAAAAATGTAAACTAACTATTTCTTAGAAGCCATCTCACATTTTGAAATACACAGCCCTTAAAGGCTTAGTTTTATTAGACGATAGGGTTATAACTGAGAAACTAATTTGCGTAAACATTAAACTTCAATTATTCCGTATTTTAGATTATCTAATTTTAACTATTTAGGTACAGATTGTAAATGTATAAATATTTACCCCATCGATGAGAATTGTTAAAAGCAGTACTTCCGCCGCTACTTCGCCACCCAGTAATATCCGAACCGCTTGTAGAAGGGCCATCCCCAGATCCGTCCTCTTGCCGTGTACGCCTCCAATTCTCCATATTACGATGACTAGAAAACTCTTTTCGCGGACTTGAGTTTGGCGTAACACTCCAATCCAAACTTCCCAATCCGCTAGCAGATATATTACCCATTATTGATTCACCAGTTCCGTTACGATCACACCAATTACGTTCCGCCTACGCAAACAAATTTAATGAAATATATATTTTACTTCAGCTAATTTACCTTTGTCTGTAGCGTCACACATTCATCATAAGGAACCCCAGGACGTTGATATATAGGATGATAGGAGGATTTTCCCCGCATCCGTCCCCGATCAACTGCTCCACCTCGTCCATTACCACGGGAAGACGTTCCGAATCCACCGGACGAACGTTGCAGCCATCCTGGGCGGGACTATCGAATAAAAACTGTGTAACAATATAAAAACGAAACTTTTTAAAAACTTACGCTGTTTCCGACAGAAGATTGATTATCCTCGTCAGAGCTTGGGGTCAGGGCAAGCGGATATTGAACCTTCTCAACAAAAAGCTTTTTAAAAGAAGGTAGTATTTGCGGCAACAAGCAATTCCGATCAAATAATGACAGCATCTCCTCACGACCATATCGATATTCAGGCAAGAGATTACGCGATGCCGCTGCAGTTGTATTATTATTTTGAGTGATAGGTAAGCTATTATGTCCTCCACTACTGACATTGTAAACACTGGAGGAGCCTGCGGGCTCAGATGACATATTACGCAACCATCCCGGACCGAATTTCATCGAGTCTGTCATTTTAAGTAGCCTCTTTTTCTCTTTTCTACGCTGACGCTAAGTTCAAGGATCAATAAATAAAATATATGTAAATTCTTTAATACAAACATAAAAATTTTACGGAATACAATATACAAAATACAAATTCCTTTATAACCAATTTTATAATAATAATAAAAATTAAATTTTTCTTGAAACAGTTAATAACGATTTAAAAATATTTATTAAACTTTGGTGCGTGCAGATTATTTTTTACCAATCAATCAAACGAACCTAACCTAAAAAATAAATTGAAAGAATACTAACGTACATATGTACATACACATGTATGTTCCTCTCACATGCACATAAGCACCAAATTTTTAATTGTACATATATTTATGTATGTTTACAAATGTACATCAGTTCAGTTGTTAAATTTGTATATCAAATGTAGCTTTAAGGCTTAAAGTTTAAGATTTGGCTGTATCCCTAGAGGCACACTAATTAGGTTTATAACTAAACCAATTTCATATATTCTTTAATGCATGTAAAAGAAAATATTTTTATTCACAAACTTGAAATTCAAGAAAAAATCACCTAATGATTCTTTAATTTTTTTAATAGCTACGAAAGTTTTTTTATGGCTACGAGAGTTACTTTTATTTTAAATGTTATACCTAAAACGCCTTACACGTTATAACCAATGTATTTTTGTAAAATACTAAATCCACGATTACACAAGGCCAGATTAATGTGACTGTTTATGGGCAGATAATATAATTTAATATGGCGATACGAAATTTTAAGAATAAGACCACATTTACACTGTCTGCGAAGGTATATTTTTTACAGTTTGGCCAACTTAGCCATTTTCTGGCAGACCCCACAACATTTCTTAACCAAAACTTTTAAAAACTTTTAAGAGCTTTTAAAAACTCTCGTTAAATAATACTCGTTCATGTAATACTCGGTGCCTTCGGTGCAGATTTAAAGGAGCGGCAAAATTGTTATCATAAGAAAAGAATTTTATTTTTAATCACTGTTATATATGTAAAATGGGAGATGCGGTTATGCGGCGTGAGCGAGTATTAGGTGCGAATCGGAGTCAGCAGTGATCAGTTGGAACCAGCAGTCGGAGTAAACAATCAGCAGTCAGCCGTCGAGAGAGGGGGCAGTGAGTTGTCAGCAGTAAGAACGAGAAGTCGGTGATCAGCAGTCAGCAGTGCACGTCCGCAGTCGTCCAGTCGAACATTATACGTTTAGCGTTCTGCTTATTTCATATGATATTGCACTTTAATTATATTGTACGTTACTATACTATATTCTATCAAATAATGGCAATTTGCCTTATATTTGGGGGCTCAACCAAAAACAACGACAGAAAAAATTAAAGAGTGCATAAGTAAATTTGGTGCCTGTGTAATTCTTGCATATGAACGGAAAAAAACAGAAACCGACGACGAAGAAAAACGACACTGAGAAGAGAAAAGGCAAAAAATGAAAAAGTAGACACACAAAAAGGAGTGAAGCCAAACGTAAAGCCGTTAATTGTGCAAGCGAGAGAATTATACTCGCTGCGATCACGCTTGATAATGTCAGAGACAAAAGAAACTGAAAAAGTTACAAAAGCGATGGAAAATAAAGTTGAAAATAAAGAGAACACGGGTGTACTAGGTGATATGAATTTGGTTACAAAAAATAATGAAATGCTCCAGCAGTTAGTACAGTTGTTAACTTTCAAAGTTCGGACAGGCGACTTCGTCAAAAAGATGAGGGAAAGCTGATTGTGGAAAACTTCGCAAAAATTATACCTGAATTCGATGGTAATAATATGCAAGTGATGGCGTGGTTACAAAACTTCGAGTTAAATGCCGACGCATATGGGCTCAGTGAAAAACAAAAATATGTGCAAGCTCGTGCCAAGATGACCTATACAGCCGCACTATTTTTGGAGTCGGCATTTGTGTATGAATACGATACATTGCGGAAAGTGTTGATTGATGAATTTGCTAGAGTAAAAGTAGGCAGCGTCGAAATAAATAAGCAATTGATGGAGCGTATGAAGCTCAAAAACGAATGTTTTCATGAGTACCTTCTTCAAATGAAACGCATTGTTGCGCGTGGAGTCATAGACACAGAATCAGTTTTAAAATATGTGGTAGATGGTCTGAATCTCAAAAGTGACTTCAAATTTACGATTTACGGCTGTTCATCATTTAAAGAACTGAGAAAAAAGTACGAAGTGTATGAAAGTAATCAAACCTATGAGAAAGAGGAGAAACGACAAATTCAGCCGAATAAAAGTAAATACAGCGCACAGGCAAATTCTGGGAAAAAGCAGCATTGTTTTAATTGTGGCGTCCAAGATCACATTCGAAAAGACTGCAAAAGTGAGGTTAAGTGTTTTCGTTGTAACGAAAGCGGGCACATGGCGAAAAACTGTGGTACAGCACCAAAAATAAAAATTGCCTATGAAGAACGTCGACTTAAAAAGTTGTGCATCGGTGACATCTGGGTGGAAGTTCTAGTGGATACTGGAGCTGACGTCTCAATCATTAAATAAGCCGTGGTCAAGAAAATGAGTGGTATTAATCTACAGCAGAATGGGTCTACCCTACGAGGTCTTGGAAATGGCGTGACGCGCCCGCTTGGTCAATTCAATGCAGAGGCCAAAATCGACGAAATGAAGCTTACACACAAGTTCCTGGTCATGCCGGAAAATGCCATGTTCTGTGATGCCTTACTAGGATACGACTTTGTGGCAAAGTTTCGAGTAAAGATGACAGCAGCCGGCTTCGAGCTTTCTCCCCCTGCTGGGGAGGAAACTGTGGAATCAAATCAGCTTAGTATTCTAAATGTTATTGAGACCAACACTGATATAGAAACTCCTCCGCAGTTTAAAGAAGCAGTTGAAACCATGGTTAGTTCAACATGATGAAAAAACAGTCGAATGCCCGATCGAGCTCAAGATCGTGCCTTTTCGGCAGGCACCCAGCTGTATCGCTGCTAACGAGGCACAAGCGGTAAAACTTCAAGTCAAGGAGTGGCTTGATACAAACGTAATTCGGCAGTCAACGTCTAATTTTGCCAGCCGCATAGTTGTTGTCAAAAAGAAGGATGGAAGCAACCGCATTTGTGTCGACTACCGGCAGCTCAACAAAATGGTACTTAAAGATTGCTTCCCGGTACCTGGTATTGACGACGTGCTGGAAAAGCTGCAGAGGGCCAAGTTCTTCACAGTCATGGATTTGAAAAACGGTTTTTTCCATGTGCCGGTCGAAGAAAATAGCAAAACGGAAGGCCTTTTTGAATTCAACAAAGCACCATTTGGGTTTTGCAATTCTCCAGCGGTTTTTATTCGTTTTGTCAACCATGTTTTCCAAAAGCTAATGAATGATGATGTTTTGGATTTGTATATGGATGATATAATCATACATGCAGTAACAGCGGACGAATGTCTGAGGAAAATGGAGAGCGTGTTCAAGAAGTCAGCAGAGTATGGCCTAAAGGTAAAATGGAAGAAGTGCCATTTTCTCCAGTCGAAAATTCATATTCTCGGCCATGTAATTGAAGAAGGCAAAATCAAGTCGGGAACAGAAAAAACAAAAGCAGTCGAAAAATTTCCAGTGCCGCAGAATATTAAAGCTCTGCAGTCTTTTCTGGGTCTCACTGGGTTTTTTCGCAAGCTCATTCGATGATATTCCTAGATCGCAAAGCCGCTGACAAACCTTTTGCGCAAAAATGAGTTGTTTCGAATGGAGTATGCCGAGTTAAAGTTGCTGAAAGAATTGAAGGATGCACTTATCTCGAAGCCTGTTTTAAGAATTCATAATAGAGATTCCAGAACAGAGCTCCACACAGATGCCTCGAAGCATGGGTTTGGTGCCACATGGCTGCAGTGGTACGACGAGCAGTTGTATCTAGTCTGCTACTGGAGTAAGAAAACTACACCGGCCGAATCGAAGAAGCTCAGTTATATACTGGAGGCAAAAGCAGTGTATTTGGCTTTTAAAAAGTTTCGCCATACCTACAAGGCATTTCATTCAAACTGATTATCGACTGTGCCGCGTTCAAGCAAACCCTTTAGAAGCGGGATGTTCCGCGTGACGTGGCAAAATGGGTTGTATAAGTTAACAATGCACCGGTGATCTGAGCTTAGAGCGGACGACGGACGGCACACGAAGTCTTACGACGGGTGCTGGTCGGCGGCCGTGATCTGTGCGAATTAGGTCTTTGATTAAGCTTTTTCTTAAGTGAGTCAGTTCTGGGCTGACAACCGAATAATAAAGTCACCTTATCTGACACTTGTGTTTTCATCTTTGTCAACCGCTGCGACAGTATAGCTGAAGCTAAGACCCTGCTATTAGCTTACTGGGAAAAGTTCAGCGGCATCATCATCACTGATCGTGGCGACCACCTGTTCTTGATCGGTGCTTTGCAGTGCTACACGACTGTAGAGGCACCTGCCGAGTGACCGGCCGTTGTGGGCAACCACTTGCCACAACGGTTCCCCAGAGCCAACAAATCCGTGAGCAGCACGAGCCACGGCGTAACCTCCTGCAAGACCTGTGCAGGCGGGAGATATTGCGGGCATCTCCGTTGCCGCACTATCCCACACCTTTGTCGTAACAGCTGAAGCTAAGACCCTGCTATCAGCACCATCACCATTGATCGTGGCCACCACCTGGACCTGATCCGCAGTGTGCATCACTCTACAATTGCAGAGGCATCCAACATAGTGACCGATCGTTGCGGGCAGCAACGTTATAACCATAATCCCCTGCAAGACCCGTGCGGGTGGAGAATATTGTGGGTGAACACGCCACCACAGTATTACTTAACATTATCTTGCGCCCAACCGAGTCGAAGACCCCGACAAGATCTCCAAGCCTCGAAGACACGAGGGAAATTAAGATCATCTCAAAACTTATACCCTAGGACGGACTCTTCGGGACCGCGCAGAAAACTGCGAAAAATAAGAAGTTAAACTTTTACAGATTCATGTAAGTGAAACCTTTTTTATGAGTTGCCAAAAACACAAAAAAAAACAAGAAAGGAAAGCTAACTTCGGGCGGAGTCGAAGTTGATATACCCTTGCAGTTCAGTCGCAACCCGCTAGGTGGCGCCACGCATCTTAGATATATAGCGGATCGTATATAGTCGGCCGATCCTTATGAAAATTGGCAGATCAGATTGTTTTTCCCAAATCTGTACCAAATCCCATCTTTCTAACTTAAAAAACACCAAAGTTATGCCAATTTCGATCGTTCTATGACAGCTATAGGATATAGTCGGGCGATCCTTATGATATTTTGTACATAAGATATTTTGGTCAAACATAACATGGATATAGTCGACCGATCCCGGCCGTTCCGACTTATATACTGCCTGCAAAGGAAATAAGGATGTGTGCAAAGTTTGAACTCGATAGCTTTAAAACTGAGAGACTAGTTTGGGTAGAAACAGACAGACGGACACGCTCATATCGACTCAGGAGGTGTTCTTGATTAAGAATATATATACTTTATAGGGTCGGAGATGTCTCCTTCACTGCGTTGCACACTTTTGACCAAAATTATAATACCCTCTGCAAGGGTATAAAAACAAAAGAAACAAAAATTTTTATTTTTGAAAACAGTGTCGGTATTAAAATCAAGAAGTTAAATCGCGGTGTTTTTTCTTTCGAATCAGTAAAATCTATTTCGCGGAGAAGAGTACGGTAAATAGTTAAGCGCTTAGCTTAGCGCCTAGCTTGGCGACTGTCAAATTTTTTGAGACTTCTTTTTGTTTATTGCTCGTTTGCTTGCGTTTGGTCTTGATAGCGGTTGTATGAGCGATTCAGAGTCCGAAGACTTGGTTGTTCAGCTAAGTAACCTCACTATATCAGAAGCCGGCGAACGTATATTACAAGAAAAACAAAGTATGGATCCACAACAAATACAGCGGTTTCGGCAGAAACAGGATTTTGAGGAGAAATTGAGAGAAGTCACTGATAGGTATAGCGCTGAGACAGTATCTGCCCCTAATATTGGAGTATATTTGCCTGTTGCTGAAACCGGTGATGTGCCTTGATGCGGTAAAGTCATTGCCAGAGTTTGATGGGTCACAGGGAAAGTATGTTTCTTGGCGACAGGCAGCACTAGCATCAAATGAGTTGTATAGACGGTTCGACGGTAGTTCCAAACATTATCAAGCTGTTCTCATAATACGTAACAAGATTAGGGGATCTGCTGATTCTATCCTGTCATCCTTTATTACAGTTCTTAATTTTGACGCTATTATAAACCGGCTTGACTTCACTTATTCCGATAAGCGTCCATTATACTTACTCGAGCAGGAGCTTACGACACTAAGGCAGGGGCAAATGTCTATTACACAGNGACAAGATCTCCAAGCCTCGAAGACACGAGGGAAATTAAGATCATCTCAAAACTTATACCCTAGGACGGACTCTTCGGGACCGCGCAGAAAACTGCGAAAAATAAGAAGTTAAACTTTTACAGATTCATGTAAGTGAAACCTTTTTTATGAGTTGCCAAAAACACAAAAAAAAACAAGAAAGGAAAGCTAACTTCGGGCGGAGTCGAAGTTGATATACCCTTGCAGTTCAGTCGCAACCCGCTAGGTGGCGCCACGCATCTTAGATATATAGCGGATCGTATATAGTCGGCCGATCCTTATGAAAATTGGCAGATCAGATTGTTTTTCCCAAATCTGTACCAAATCCCATCTTTCTAACTTAAAAAACACCAAAGTTATGCCAATTTCGATCGTTCTATGACAGCTATAGGATATAGTCGGGCGATCCTTATGATATTTTGTACATAAGATATTTTGGTCAAACATAACATGGATATAGTCGACCGATCCCGGCCGTTCCGACTTATATACTGCCTGCAAAGGAAATAAGGATGTGTGCAAAGTTTGAACTCGATAGCTTTAAAACTGAGAGACTAGTTTGGGTAGAAACAGACAGACGGACACGCTCATATCGACTCAGGAGGTGTTCTTGATTAAGAATATATATACTTTATAGGGTCGGAGATGTCTCCTTCACTGCGTTGCACACTTTTGACCAAAATTATAATACCCTCTGCAAGGGTATAAAAACAAAAGAAACAAAAATTTTTATTTTTGAAAACAGTGTCGGTATTAAAATCAAGAAGTTAAATCGCGGTGTTTTTTCTTTCGAATCAGTAAAATCTATTTCGCGGAGAAGAGTACGGTAAATAGTTAAGCGCTTAGCTTAGCGCCTAGCTTGGCGACTGTCAAATTTTTTGAGACTTCTTTTTGTTTATTGCTCGTTTGCTTGCGTTTGGTCTTGATAGCGGTTGTATGAGCGATTCAGAGTCCGAAGACTTGGTTGTTCAGCTAAGTAACCTCACTATATCAGAAGCCGGCGAACGTATATTACAAGAAAAACAAAGTATGGATCCACAACAAATACAGCGGTTTCGGCAGAAACAGGATTTTGAGGAGAAATTGAGAGAAGTCACTGATAGGTATAGCGCTGAGACAGTATCTGCCCCTAATATTGGAGTATATTTGCCTGTTGCTGAAACCGGTGATGTGCCTTGATGCGGTAAAGTCATTGCCAGAGTTTGATGGGTCACAGGGAAAGTATGTTTCTTGGCGACAGGCAGCACTAGCATCAAATGAGTTGTATAGACGGTTCGACGGTAGTTCCAAACATTATCAAGCTGTTCTCATAATACGTAACAAGATTAGGGGATCTGCTGATTCTATCCTGTCATCCTTTATTACAGTTCTTAATTTTGACGCTATTATAAACCGGCTTGACTTCACTTATTCCGATAAGCGTCCATTATACTTACTCGAGCAGGAGCTTACGACACTAAGGCAGGGGCAAATGTCTATTACACAGNATGGGGGATGTGAGGATCTGCACTTTCAAAAATGCGCTCTGGTTCACTTTACGAAGGTTGAAGACATTGTCGTGCCCCCAACAGTGCAGGAAAGTTTTCAGCAGATGATTTCTAAACACTCAGGGGGCTTTGCTGACCCAAATAAGAAGTTACCATTCAACACAAACGTGGTAGCGACTATTCGGACACAGGATAATGAGCCATTGGGTGCTGCCGATTTTGTCAATCAGGAGCTTAAAGACTTACTAAAAAATGGCATTATTCGACCATCTCGATCTCCCTACAATAACCCCATATGGGTTGTAGGTAAAAAAGGCACGGGATCGCCTCGGGAAAAACGGGAAAGGCACGGGATTGCCGGGACGCCTCGGGATCACCTGAGATAGACGCTAAGATAAACGCTTAGTTGTCGATTTTAGGAAACTTAATTTAAAAACTATTGCCGATAGATACCCTATGCCGAGTTTAAATATGATACGGTCGAATCTGGGAAGGGCCAAATTTTGCACTACTCTCAACATTAAGTCCGGATATCACCAGATAGAACTTGCGGAATTGGATAGGGAAAAAGCGTCTTTTTCGGTCAACGGAGGCAAATACGAGTTCTGCCGCCTGCCTTTCGAATTAAAGAATGCATCAAGCATTTTTTAAAGGGTAATAGACGACGTTCTACAGGAGAAAATAGGCAGAATCTGTTACGTCTATGTGGATGACGTTATTGTCTTTTCAGAAACTGAAAAGTCTCATGTTGGCCACATTGCGAAGGTTTTAAAGAGCGTGCAGGACGCCAACATGCGAGTGTCCATAGAGAAGTCGCATTTTTTTAAAGAAAGAGTCGAATTCCATAGTTTTGTTGTGACAAAGGAAGGTACTAGAACAAGCCAGGACAAGGTTAAAGCCACTTCAAAAAGCCAAGTAATTTGTTCGAGTTGAGATCGTTCTTGGGCTTAGCAAGTTACTATCGGTGCTTCATCAAAGACTTCGCATCATTTGCGAGACCTTTGGACGTAGTCCTTCAATACCCAGACTTCACGCGACCTTTTGATTTGACAACTGATGCTTCATCCTTTGGCATAGGTGCAGTCTTGTTTCAGGGAAATACGCCTATAACAATGATATCCAGAACGCTGAAAGATAGGGAATTTAATTATGCCACGAACGAAAGGGAGCTTCAAGCATTGGATTGGCCTCGGATTGTCTTCATCACTACCTCCATGGGAAAAGTGACATAAACATATTTACGGACCATAAGCCCCTTATATTTGCGGTCTCTGATAAGAATCCTAATTCAAAGCTCAAGCGTTGGAAGGACCGCGTTGAAGAAAGTGGTGCAAGAACATGTATAAACCGGGGAAAGGAAACTTTGTGGCGGACGCTTTGTCGCGGCAAGGTATTTACCTTTTTCAAAGCTCAGCGGATTCAGATCGAGCCACTATTCATAGTGAAGAATCATCTACCCTAGTCATTGAGGCCACGAAAAAGCCACTTAACTGCTTTAGGAACCAGTTCATATTGGGGAAGGCGTCAACGTCAAATAAACGATTATTTACTGTGTTTGCTACTAAGACTCGCCATCAAATTGATTTCTCTGATTGGGAGAAATTAGTGGACTTGGTGAAGGACGGTGTAACGCCCAACGTAGTTAATGCCATACATTGTAAGTTCCCAGTCTTGGCACGTATTCAGGATAGTCTGGTTTGGCTCTTCCCGGACACTAAATTTTGGTATTGCAAGTCTTGGCTGGCTGACGTTATCAAACCGGACGAGCAAAAAGAAATACTAGTTGTGGAGCATAACAGGGCTTACAGAGCTTCTCAGGAGAATATTAAACAATTGCTGCTTGACTATTATTTTCCAAAAATAGGTAAAATGGCGGCCGAGATTATTCTTGATTGCAGGATTTGTCAGAAAGCTTAATATAATAGACACCCACTAAAGCAGGAATTAGGAATTACCCCGATACCATCGCGGGTGGAAGAGAGGCTACACATGGACATTTTGTCAACAGGGGGAAAGTACTTTCTCGCTGCCGTCGATAAATTCAGTAAGTTTGCGGTAGTCCAGCCAATAGCGTCACGTGCTATATTAGATGTGAAAATCCCAATCCTTCAACTGGTAAGTTTTTTCCCAAATGTTATACGAAATGTTTAACTTCGAAACTATTCGAACCATGCTGAAAAAGCAGTACGATATAGATATAGTAAATGCCCCACCTTTACACAGAACATCAAATGGACAGCTGGAAAGATTCCACAGTACTCTTATAGAAATTGCCAGGTGTCTGAAATTGGAAAGGAAAATAAATGGAAAAAAATGCCCCGGATATAATTTTGAACCTTGAACGGGCACAACAGGAGCAGTCGGACAGGAGAAGTCGGAACTATCCAGCTCGGCAGAATAGGGTATTTAACGTAGGCGAGAAAGTTTTAGTAAAAACCAACAAGAGATTGGGGGATAAACTTACGCCTCTGCATGCCGAGAATAGTGTCGATGCCGATATTGGGACAACAGTCCTAATTAAAGGGAGGGTGGTCCATAAGGACCATATTCGATAAAGCACCTAAAAAAGAAAAAATTGTATTCCTAGGCTTACCGTACCGAATTGTCATAGGTACCCCAAACTCTTAAAACTAGCAAAGGTAGAGTCTTAGCATCGATTTCAAAGTGCAGGCCCAGAAATAGCAGGCCTCATACAACAATTGTCAATAAAAGAATCAAGGAAACAACAAGTTAGGGAATCGAAAATTGTCATTTGTGCCGTCTCTTTTCCCCGAAAGCGTTAAATCATAAATTTAAATTGAAAATATCGAAACAGCCCACACTCTTTCAAAGGTAAATGTTATAAACAATTTAAAGGTGACACTAACATCCCACAGGCGATTCTGAAAGAGGGTTTCACAAAGGTTAATACTAGCTAGTAAGAAATTATTGAATTTTGTAAAATTAATATTTAGTTTGAATCGTAGATAATAATATTTTCCAATCGCACATAAACAAAAGATATCACACGCTGTCACGTCATGAATTAACCATTTGCAGAGACTTAACGATCATCCATGCATGCTCGTACCGCAACAAAATGCTCTCAGACTCAACTCCCTTTTAAGCCTGTCCCTTTTTTCACTAAACGAAAAAAAGCCTGCAGCATATAACGGAGTCGCAACTGCTTACAACCAAATGCCACCTGAAGCAGCGTTAAACTGTATCGCGTCCTGCGTATTGATAAAGATTAAGATTTATCAGGCTTACTCACAGGCGGTGAAGCAAAGCCTCGGTAGTGGTGAATCCTTCCTTGCTAACATGGATATTGTCGAGGACGTTCATTTTTTTAAAAGAAGGAGAGTAGTTAACAATGCATCGGTGATCTGAGCTTAGAGCGGACGACGGACGGCACACGAAGTCTTACGACGGGCGCTGGTCCGCGGCCGTGATCTGTGCGAATTAGGTCTTCGATTAAGCTTTTTCTTAAGTGAGTCAGTTCTGGGCTGACAACCGAATAATAAAGTCACCTTATCTGACACTGGTGTTTTCATCTTTGCCAGCCGCGACAGTATAGCTGAAGCTAAGACCCTGCTATTAGCTTACTGGGAAAAGTTCAGCGGCATCATCATCACTGATCGTGGCCACCACCTGGTCTTGATCGGTGCTCTGCAGTGCTACACGATTGTAAAGGCACCTGCCGAGTGACCGGCCGTTGTGGGCAGCCACTTGCCACAACGGATCCCCAGAGCCAACAAATCCGTGAGCAGCACGTGCCACGGCGTAACCTCCTGCAAGACCTGTGCAGGCGGGAGATATTGCGGGCATCTCCGTTGCCGCACTATCCCACACATTTGTCGTAATAGCTGAAGCTAAGACCCTGCTATCAGCACCATCACCATTGATCGTGGCCACCACCTAGACCTGATCCGCAGTGTGCATCACTCTACAATTGCAGAGGCATCTAACATAGTGACCGATCGTTGCGGGCAGAAACGTTATAACCATAATCCCCTGCAAGACCCGTGCGGGTGGAGAATATTGTGGGTGAACACGCCGCCACAGTATTACTTAATATTATCTTATACATGGAGCAATTTGATTTCGAAGTGGAACAGAGGCCTGGCACCCGATTGAAGCACATTGATTGTTTAAGCCGCTACCCACATCAGATAATGATGGTCTCTGCAGAAGCTTCTGCCAGACTGCAGAAAGTGCATTACGGTGATGCCATGACCAAAGCGATTTTAGAAATTTTATCCAGCCGACCTTATGAAAATTTCAAAATCAAAGGATGTCTATTGTACAGATCAGTCGAAGGCACTGATGTACTTGTAGTCCCAAAGATAATGGAAAAGGAGGTCATCACAGAAGCACACAAAGTTGGCTATTTTGGTACTCAGAAAACAATGTGACGCCGATCTAGGTCCCAGGGATTGCCTCTATAACTCTGGACTCGTACTGAGCAACTATTTGAGCGTTTTATTCTGTTGAAAATACAAACTTAGATTTAACCTCAACCTATTTTCTTCTTCGTACCGCAGTATCTTCTCCCTTCTCTTATGGGATCGCCGATCGGAGTAACCGTGGCGCCAAACTTAACTTAACTTCTGACCGTAAACAGTGTGGCCAGTTACAAACATAGTACGAATCACACTTAACGAAAGTGCAGCCTAGTGGCGCGTAATTCAAACTGTCTGACAATCGATACTCTATCCGATTAGCTTATCCGTTCCGCGACACAATGCATTCTATCCAACAAACTATTGGATTCCACATTTGGAAGGAAAGGTGGCTAAGGTCATCAATAACTGTATCAAATGCATCATCTACAAAAAAAAATTGGGCAAGAAAGAGGGATTCCTTCACAGTATCGACAAAGGAGTAGAACCGTTACACACCGTACACATAGACCACTTGGGGGTAATGGATGCCACAGCCAAGCAATATAAACACATATTTGCAATTGTGGATGGCTTCACAAAGTCTGGCTGTATCCAACTATAACCAGCAGCAGTGAAGAGGTTTTGCAAAAGCTGAACAACTGGTCAGATGTTTTCGGTAATCCTAGCCGAATCATCAGTGATCGTGGATCGGCATTTACGTCAGCTGCTTTTGAGGCGTACGCCTGAGGCGTAATGATGGTAAAATGCTAGAGGAGGAGATGTACAACAGTTTCTACGAAGAGCGACAGAAAACCAGGCAAGAAGCTAAGGTGGAAATTCAGCAGGCACAAGAGGACTATAAAAAAGCGTTTGATAGAAAAAGAAAGAACAATTATGGCTACAAGATGGGTGATCTTGTTGCTATTCGCCGTACGCAGTACGTGGCTGGTAGAAAACTAGCTAGCGAATACCTTGGTCCATATGAAATCACGAAGGTGAAACGCAGCGGGCGTTATGAGGTCCGTAAAGTTGGCGACTCAGAAGGGCCTATGAACACCGCTACAAGCAACGGCAATATGAAGCTATGGCGTTATGCGGAGGACATCGATGAATGTTGTTCATCAGAGGCCGATGACTAATCAGGATGGTCGAATGTAAGATGGGAGATGCGGTTATGCGGCGTGAGCGAGTATTAGGTGCGAATCGGAGTCAGCAGTGAACAGTTGGAACCAGCAGTCGGAGTGAACAATCAGCAGTCAGCCGTCGAGAGAGGGGGCAGTGAGTTGTCAGCTGTAAGAACGAGAAGTCGGTGATCAGCAGTCAGCAGTTCACGTCCGCAGTCGTCCAGTCGAACATTATACGTTTAGCGTTTTGCTTATTTCATATGATATTGCACTTTAATTATATTGTACGTTACTATACTATATTCTATTAAATAATGGCAATTTACTTATATACATATATTTGAATTCGTAAGTAACGCGTGATACAAATGTACAAAAGTTATCAAATTCATAATTATTATGGATGACAGCTTACTTTATTTCGACGTTCGATCATAATTTGAGTGAGCACTTTTAATGTCATTTTTGACAACCTCGAGGATTGCGGAAAAGATGCCAAGCATATGAAAAGATGAACAAAAAATTCTCAGTTATCACTGAATTTGCTGATCTGAGTTCCAGTGAAACTCGGTCAGCAGATTCGAGAGAAAATCTTTGACTCGGACCTTGAGTTTTCATTGGATGACGAACTAGTGCACTTTCACGCGTATTTCTCTGAAAAAATTTTAGACCGTAATTCACCATCTGAACTTTGGAAACTATTACGGGCGAACGAGTTATACACTGAGTTCCCAAGCGTGGGGATTGCATATCGGATATTCTTTACATTATCTGTTACAAATTGTAGCGCAGAATGTATTTTTTCTTGTTTAAAAAGAATCAACAACTATTTACGTTCAACTATAAGTGGAAATCGACTAAATAGTCTAGCAATTCTGTGCATTGAGTCCGATTTACTCGAACGCTTGGAATGTGAAGATCTGATTAATCAGTTCGCCGAAAAAAAATCCGACGTGTTTGCATTTGAAAAGACGTGTCGTAATATGCAATGCGTTGGCATTCGTGTTTGTTTATTAAGGGGGTAGTCAGGTTTAGAATTTTCCAAAAATCGATTTCTTTTTTTTTCATTTTCAGTCACTATATGCCCTTAGAAATAAGTTAGAAACCCTTATCAATATGGCGTCATTAGATCGCCCATAACTTGGCCAGATATTAATGAATTGAAAATTTTTTTTTTATTTTGTAGGTAATAACATGCCTTACGATATATAAAAAAGTTGTGAATGTCAAATATCAATAAATAACAAAAAAACTTTGTTGAAAAAAAGGCCTTTTAAACCTGACTACCCCCTTAAAGTTTTCCTATACCGATTTTAATGTTACTTTTTCTAATGATTTTATTGAATTTTTGATTATTGGATTTGGTTTACCATGCGGTGATGCAAAAGGGATCACTAAATCTCATTCTCCTCAAGCGTTTGTCATGTTTGTTAATTGAGAATTTTGTTAACTTACAATAATGAATATTTTTTAATGATTGAACGAGGAATAAATATATTTCAATATATCAACTACGTGTTTTACATTCATTACAGCTGTAAATTGTGTGATAAACGATTCCAATGATATATATTTTCGTGATAAAAGAGCGGCATATTTCATAACTCTCAGGACGGAATTTGAAGTAAGTTCGGCCCTGCGTATACTCATATAATACGTTGAATAATACTATTTTCAAATGCACTGCATTTTATAACTAACCATACAACAAATTTGGTACAACAAACCAATACAAATTTTTTACGACAGGCCTTAGCAGCACCCAGAGAGCATCTTATTCTCATTATTACGGTGATAATCTTATTGAACGTTTTCGGTTGTTCGGTCGCAGAGAAGCGCATCAAAAAGAAGGTTGCAATGGAAATACCCAAAGTACTGCAACATGCAGCAACATTCAGCATAATTGAATTGAATTTTATTTTTCACTGTAATTTTTCAGATGTTTTCCCAACTTTACAGCTACTAAATTCCTCCTATCGGTTTTGTGACGCGTAAATAATGATTATTGTTATGATTTAAAAATCAAAACATAATGATTATGTATTTTTTCGCTTAAAAATACTTCTCGATTCAAGAATGCGGGTTATTTTTAAGCTTTTCTGCATATTCGCGTATCTGGACTTTTTAATTGAATACATTGGCGAGCATATGTGGATACATGTTTGTCTTTTCTGAGTTTAAAGTGTTGTAAAAGTGGTAAAAATTTATTATTCGCCAAAATTTATTTTTACCAATAATCTACATTCATTTCTTTTATACATGAAAAAAAACATCAACATCATCAACAATGCATCAACTTTTCACGTTTGTGCTTTTTCCCAAATACTCTGTCAAAAGACCCTTTGCTTTAATGACACTTTCAATGCGCCCAGGCATACTTTCATCCAAATTCCTTTCAAATATTTTTTTATCCTGTTTCTATCCTGACACACAGTTCCCCAGAGCCTTTCGGTGCAATGCCGTACTTTGCCAGTCATTTTTTTAGCAGATCCCATAGATTTTCAATCGGATTCAATTCCGGGCTCTGAGCTACTGCTCACTGAGTCACGGCTTAAGCTGAAATCTTTGATTTCCTTGGCAATTTTCTTCTATTTTAGTTGTATGAACTCAAGCATCTTGTTTAAAAATTATTTCTTTAATGGGGTAAGCACATTTGTCTCCGACGACTGGGTGATTGTTCTCCAAAATATTGGGAAAATGTTACTTTTTCATGATACCATCGACTTTCACCAATGTGCTATTGCCCCACCACGTAAAGCAGTCGCACACTATTAAACCAGGAGGTGGTTTACATGCTTCATAGTTTCGGTAACTTGATGTGTTTTAATTTCTCATGTGGCCGGTGCCTCCTTACTATAGAACTAAAAGCGGTTTATTTTAGTCTCGTCTGACCGTATTACTTAACGTGCAAATACATTTTTCTCAGAGGGTGGTGGGTTCTTTTGTTTAATTGACGATGTCAGGCAATTCACCTACCGGCTTGTTTAGAACTCTGCGTGCTGTCCACTCACTTAGAGGCTTGTTTAGGATCCTTTAACCAGGTAAACAGGTACAATTTACTACCTTGATTTTTCTGCGAACGCTACTCAGTATCATTTAATACGAGTCGGGTTATATAGTCGGAGCAAAGAGACGAACTGGTCTGGCGTACGTCTTATCGCTTCCTGACCGCAACGATCAGGTGTGATCCACGGTCACAGCCGACCAGTCAGAAGACTCCTGATCCTGGGTCGCTAGAGCTTATGCACAGCGATCACCTGGAGTGAAGGAGACGCGACGTCCAACCTCTGGGTCCGGTGCCGGCCACGGCGTAAGGGCGAGATTTAGTGAGCCAGTAGCGGAGACGCGGCAATAGAGGATTGACGGAGACGGCGGTAGTAGAGGAGCAACGGAAGCAGCGACAAGCAGGATCAGGGACGCCACAGGAGCAGATCGACAGAGGCAAGAACAGCAGGAGCCGTGACGGCAGGAGTAGTGAAGGCCCCGCAGCCTGAACACGTGAGTCCAAACAGAGGGAGCCATTAGCCAAACTGGCACCAAGATTGTATATCCGGGCCAGAGCTTGTGGGTGACGGGTGATCAAGAAAGAAAGACGTAAGAGAAAAGAAGCTATCCGTGTTATTTCTGGGCTCGGGCGATCACGTTGAATCAATAAATTCGGTAGCACGATCCCATAACCTCTGTGAGCTAGCAATAGTTTCGAGCAGAAAGTAGCAAAACAATGCGTTACTATATTTTACTTTTAGAGTTTCCAATCACGTCATTACAGCTCAATGTCAAGACGCCTTTCCTCCAATCTTGACGCGGTTCGCCTGGGTCACAAGAAAGACTTTGTCTCTTCGATGAATAGGCTTCTTTCTCCGTGTTAGCCTGGGCAGGTACTCCAAAACACACCTCGTCCAGAAATTGTTCCTCAACATCCTTCCTATGCGCCACTGCTTCCGTGAAGCGCCTTCGAACGAGAAATACCAATATTTCGTTTGCCCCCTGATAGATTTTCTGGGGAATTAAATATTCATTCAAATTTCTTACTAAAGTGCTCCATTTGGATCCTCACGGGAGACGTTTGCAAATCGCTTGGCCTCCCTTTCCGTTCCAACAAAGTTCATGCCGTTTTCGCTGCACATTTTATGTACTAGTCTTAGATGGCAGATAAAATTCCTGATCATAATTATGCAGGAATCCGTGGACAGGTCATGCGCCAGTTCCAGATGAATCGCCCTGGTCGCCAGGCAAGGTCACCCACCTTTTTTTTCCTTATACCTTGTTACGGTCACTAGCAGTGGTTATGAACGGCTAACAACTGGCCTTTAGACGTTGCTCTGGCAGGGTTTCCCAGAGTTGCCATTGGGAGAGGACCACTTGCCTCTTGGCGCTGTATGGTATTCAAAGCACCACATCAATCCTGCCGAAAACTCGCAAGACTTCTTAGTCATCTAGGTATGGCGCCAGTTCACAAATGTCGCTTCCTTAAGCGACTTCCAGGCCATTTCCTGCGGCCCGCATCTCCGAAAAAATTCTCAGCTGCCTCTCACTCAGCTACAGTGAGGCCATAGTTCATAAACTTATCTCGTTGTCTAGGTCATCGATGCGTGAAGTCCTAGTGCTCAACAATCGCCTGTTGCTTGAGAATCTCTGCAACGATATGAACGTATCACTTGCTCCAACAAGCACAAACTCACCCGGCATCTGCTTTTTATCTTCTGCATTTGATTTGTCGCCGGGGCACCTGCCTGCTAGTCTTCTTAGAAATGGAGGTTCTCAATAGTCTTCACCAGCCTAGATCCAAAAGCGTGATGTGGGCTCCGAAATTTATTCACGTTTTCCATATCCTTACGCCAATCCCTAAAGGCGTGAGTACTTCTCAAACGGCTCATCTCATGATCTTCTTTCTTCAGACCTTGAGAGGTCGGAGAGCAACAATATCTTCGGTATTATCATTAGGCAACACAAGAATTCCTAGGGGTCAAACGTCGACATAACCATGCTCAAAAATTCCCTTCCCGAGACAAATCCCATTCGACACAATGGGGGGAACATTTTCATTTGCTCAAATCCGCATGGTAATCTGGTCTGGTAATCAATCTGGTAGATACGTGTACAAGATAATGTTAAGTAATATTATGGCGGCATGTTCACCCACAATTTTCTCCACCTTCACGGGTCTTGCAGGAGGTTACGCCGTGGCACGTGCTGCTCAAGGACTAGTTGGCTCTGGTGTCCCATTGCAGCAAGTCATCACAGAAGTGACTAACTTAAGAAAAAAGCTTAATCATAATCCTAACTCGCACAGATCACGGCCGCCGACCAGCGCCCGTCGAAAGACTTCGTGTGCCGTCCGACGTCCGTTCTTAGCTCAGATCATCGGTGTATTGTTAACTACTCTTCTTCTTTTCAAAAAATGCACGTCTTTGGCCATATCCATGTTAGCAAGGAAGGAGTCAACTCTATCGAGTGATAAATCTTTATTTCTATCAATACGCAGGACGCGAAGCAGTTTAACGCTTAAATTGTTTATAACATTTACCTTTGAAAGAGTGTGGGCTGTTTCGATATTTTCAATTTAAATTTATGATTTAACGCTTTCGGGGAAAAGAGACGGCATAAATGACAATTTGATTCTTTTATTGACAATTGTTGTAAGAGCGAATTTCTGAGCCTGCACTTTGAAATCGATGCTAAGACTCTACCTTTGCTAGTTTTGTTTGGGGTACCTAACACGATTTGGTACGGTAAGCCTAGGAATACAATTTTTCCTTTTTTAGGTGCTTTATCGAATATTGTCCTTATGGACCGCCCTCCCTTTAATTAGGACTGTTGTCCCAATATCGGCATCGACACTATTCTCGGCATGCAGAGGCGTAAGTTTATCCCCCAATCTCTTGTTGGTTTTTACTACAACTTTCTCGCCTACGTCAAATACCCTATTCTGCCAAGATGGATAGTTCCGACTTCTCCTGTCCGACTGCTCCTGTTGTGCCCGTTCAAGGTTCAAATCCGGGGCATTTTTTCCATTTATTTTCCTTTCCAATTTCAGACACCTGGCAATTTCTATAAGAGTACTGTGGAATCTTTCCAGCTGTCCATTTGATGTTCTGGGCATTTACTATATCTATATCGTACTGCTTTTTCAGCATGGTTCGTATAGTTTCGAAGTTAAACATTTCGTTATAACATTTGGGAAAAAACTTACCAGTTGAAGGATTGGGATTTTCCCATTTAATATAGCACGTGACGCTATTGGCTGGACTACCGCAAACTTACTGAATTTATCGACGGCAGCGAGAAAGTACTTTCCCCCTGTTGACAAAATGTCCATGTGTAGCCTCTCTTCCACCCGCGATGGTATCGGGGTAATTCCTAATTCCTGCTTTAGTGGGTGTCTATTATATTAAGCTTTCTGACAAATCCTGCAATCAAGAATAATCTCGGCCGCCATTTTACCTATTTTTGGAAAATAATAGTCAAGCAGCAATTGTTTAATATTCTCCTGAGAAGCTTTGTAAGCCCTGTTATGCTCCACAACTAGTATTCCTTTTTGCTCGTCCGGTTTGATAACGTCAGCCAGCCAAGACATGCAATACCAAAATTTAGTGGCCGGGAAGAGCCAAACCAGACTATCCTGAATACGTGCCAAGACTGGGAGCTTACAATGTATGGCATTAACTACGTTGGGCGTTACACCGTCCTTCACCAAGTCCACTAATTTCTCCCAATCAGAGAAATCAATTTGATGGCGAGTCTTAGTAGCAAACACAGTAAATAATCGTTTATTTGACGTTGACGCCTTCCCCAATATGAACTGGTTCCTAAAGCAGTTAAGTGGCTTTTTCGTGGCCTCAATGACTAGGGTAGATGATTCTTCACTATGAATAGTGGCTCGATCTGAATCCGCTGAGCTTTGCAAAAGGTAAATACCTTGCCGCGACAAAGCGTCCGCCACAAAGATTCCTTTCCCCGGTTTATACATGACCTTTGCACCACTTTTTTCAACGCGGTCCTTCCAACGCTTGAGTTTTGAATTAGGATTCTTATCAGAGACCGCAAATATAAGGGGCTTATGGTCCGTAAATATGTTTATGTCACTTTTCCCATGGAGGTAGTGATGAAGACAATCCGAGGCCAATCCAATGCTTGAAGCTCCCTTTCGTTCGTGGCATAATTAAATTCCCTATCTTTCAGCGTTCTGGATATCATTGTTATAGGCGTATTTCCCTGAAACAAGACTGCACCTATGCCAAAGGATGAAGCATCAGTTGTCAAATCAAAAGGTCGCGTGAAGTCTGGGTATTGAAGGACTACGTCCAAAGGTCTCGCAAATGATGCGAAGTCTTTGATGAAGCACCGATAGTAACTTGCTAAGCCCAAGAACGATCTCAACTCGAACAAATTACTTGGCTTTTTGATGTCCTTGATGGCTTTAACCTTGTCCTGACTTGTTCTAGTACCTTCCTTTGTCACAACAAAACTATGGAATTCGACTCTTTCTTTAAAAAAATCGACTTCTCTCTGGACACTCGCATGTTGGCGTCCTGCACGCTCTTTAAAACCTCCGCAATGTGGCCAACATGAGACTTTTCAGTTTCTGAAAAGACAATAACGTCATCCACATAGACGTAACAGATTCTGCCTATTTTCTCCTATAGAACGTCGTCTATTACCCTTTGAAAAATGCTTGATGCATTCTTTAATCCGAAAGGCAGGCGGCAGAACTCGTATTTGCCTCCGTTGACCGAAAAAGACGCTTTTTCCCTATCCAATTCCGCAAGTTCTATCTGGTGATATCCGGACTTAATGTTGAGAGTAGTGAAAAATTTGGCCCTTCCCAGATTCGACCGTATCATATTTAAACTCGGCATTGGGTATCTATCGGCAATAGTTTTTAAATTAAGTTTCCTAAAATCGACAACTAAGCGTTTATCTTAGCGTCTATCTCAGGTGATCCCGAGGCGTCCCGGCGATCCCGTGCCTTTCCGGCTTTTCTCGAGGCGATCCCGTGCCTTTTTTACCTACAACCCATATGGGGTTATTGTAGGGAGATCGAGATGGTCGAATAATGCCATTTTTTAGTAAGTCTTTAAGCTCCTGATTGACAAAATCGGCAGCACCCAATGGCTCATTATCCTGTGTCCGAATAGTCGCTACCACGTTTGTGTTGAATGGTAACTTCTTATTTGGGTCAGCAAAGCCCCCTGAGTGTTTAGAAATCATCTGCTGAAAACTTTCCTGCACTGTTGGGGGCACGACAATGTCTTCAACCTTCGTAAAGTGAACCACATCCCCCATTAAATCTAATAGAATTGCTTTTAAGATCAATAGTCGCTCCTACTTGCGCTAACAGGTCAAGGCCTATTATGCCGTAAAAAGTCTTAAGTCCGGGTAATAAGAAGAAAGGGCTTTCCACACCAAAAAGATTTGTGTTCTATTTTTTCAAACCCATGAAGTGACTTGACTGTAAAAGGAAAATCAACAGGAACTGAAGTTGGCCACCCAATCTCTCTCTTGATGCAGCTTTTAAAGGCCCCCGTTTCTATTAGGAATTTTCGTGATTTCCCCGCTACTGTTCGTTGGATGAACGGAAGCAGGGAAGATCCCCTAAAAAATGCACGGCGTCACTCTCATAGTCTGCTTCTTCTTCCTTATCTATGTCATTTACCGCATCACAAGCAATCTGATGGTAATAATCCTCGGCTTGACCACTCTTAACTTCTTCAAACAGATGATTAACTCTTTGACGCCTAAAGTCAGATAATCTTTGAGAGTTCATCGGTCTCTTGTGTGTAATTTGTTGCTGTACATCGAGTGCCTGCAGCGCCGAAGAATCCTGAGAGCGCTGAAAGATTGTCGATTGACGGAATTTCGACGATGTTGGATCTACGTCCATCTTCTCTAATGGCCTATTATCAACAACTGTTTGTAGCCCCTGATCCCTGATAAAATATGGATTTTTCCACCCCTTTTAAGTATTTGTTCGTGTTTGGAAACCGGTGTCCTTTGTAATGGACGACTCTGGGCCTGTCTAAGGTGTTTCTCCTCTACGGACATGGCATACTGTGTGTCAAAAGCGTGCCTCTCGTGGTTTGCCCCTATTTCATGAGCCATTGCCAAGGCCGATGGCAAGTCTCTAGGCTAAGCAGCAAAAAGTACATCGGTTAAGTTCCTCTTTAGCCCGGAAATAAATACACGTAGCGCATCGGCCCTATACTTATCGTTCATATATCGGGTACGGTCAGTCTCAAATGTCATATTGGTCTTATTTGTAAGTAGTGTCAGCTTCTTCTCAGACATTTGTAATAGACATTTGTCCCTGCCTTAGTGTCGTAAGCTCCTGCTGGAGTAAGTATAATGGACGTGTTGAGTGAAATGAAATGAATTAAAATTCCAGAGTTCAATTTTCAATCCAATTTCAATATTTATTCTCGAGGGTTCAACTCTAACCCCAACTTGGAGACGCTCAAATCAATAACAAAATTACAAGTAACAAAGCTTAGCAATATGAATTAGCAATATGAACGCACACAAATGCAAGATTTGCTAGTGTACAGCAGCTCTACAAAAAAGCTCCCCAAAGCGCATGCGCTACAAATACCAGCAAAGCGCATGCGAACGGGGGAGAAGTAAACAAAACCAGAACTGCCGATAACCCGCCGCCGCTACTCAGATTTATAATATATGTAACTTATTTTACGCAGCTTCGCCCTTTTCTGCTTGGCTCAACATCCTCCCCCCGTTGAAGGCTGGGTCTTCAACCGAATCCTTGACAGGCAGCAGACACAACCGTGACACCGCACGCTTGGTCATTCCAGCCGCTGTTTTGAGAACGGCTACACGGTTCACTCCGTCACGCCCAGGAACCAGCTCCAGTATCCTGGCCAGAGGCCACCTCATCAGGGGTAGATTATGTCTTCAACAGCAATTACAGGACCAGGGGTGCGCCATTTGGAACGCTGCTGCAACAGCGTGAGGTACTCTTCCTTCCAACGAGCCCAGAAAACCTGCTGCCGGAAGGAGACTCTCTGCCACCCATCCAGCCGATTAAAGTTTAGCGCAGTAAGGTCCGGCTCGATGAATGTTGAAGGCGGTCCGCCATTTAAAAAATGAGCCGGCGTCAGTACATCTAGATCCGCAGGATTCTCTGAAATCGATACAAGGTGCCGAGAATTAATAATTGAGGCGATGCGACACAACAAAGTCCTTAATTCCTCGAAGCCAAGAACTGCGGGACCAACTGCGCGATAAAGATGGTGCTTAGCCGTCTTCACTGCTGCTTCCCACAGACCACCAAAATGGGGAGAGCGTGGAGGAATAAATCGCCACTCGATAGACTCCGACAGGCAAAAATCGTGCAGAGAAGCTTGATGATCCTGACTGAGGAATCTTCGCTTCAACTCAATTAGCTCATTCTTGGCTCCCACAAAATTGGTGGCATTATTCGACCATATCTATCTGGGTTTACGTCGCATACAAATAAAACGTTGGAGGGCGCTCAGAAACGAAGCGGTGGAAAGGTCCTTAACCAACTCCAAGTGGATTGCCTTCGTGCTGAAGCAGATGGCCACCCACGCCCACGCCCAGATGGCCCACGCTTGGCCACCTCCACCTGGATGTCAACGTGCACGTCCGCAGCCAGCTGAGAGAATCGCCAATATAAATCGCTCCCGATCTCGCTGTAGTTTAGCTCCTCCAATTCCTCCTGCAGCGTGGTAAAACGGTCGCGCAGACGCTTCTCCATAGACTCGAGGGTCAGAATGGTTGAATCGTCAGTTTGCATCGCAGCCTTGACCTTCCGATGCAGTACCTCCATTTCCTGACATGTTACCTCTGCGCGTCTCCGCAGCATCCTTTCACGGCTTGACGCAGCAGATGCAGTAGCTTCAGCTCCAGATTCCATTGAATTATTCCAAATAAGATGCCAATTAAATTAAAATGCAACTTTGCGACAACAAAACCAACGGTGTTTTAGTGACACTTTTAATGCTGATCACGATAATTGAACGGGATGATATCACGTCGGGGTCACCAAAACGTTGAGCTATTAATGGTTTTTAATAGCGGCCAAATGAATTAAAATTCCGGAGTTTAATTTTCAATCCAATTTCAATATTTATTCTCGAGGGTTCAACTCTAACCCCAACTTGCAGACACTCAAATCAATAACAAAATTACAAGTAACAAAGCTTAGCAATATGAATTAGCAATATGAACGCACACGAATGCAAGATTTGCTAGTGTGCAGCAGCTCTACAAAAAAGCTCCCCAAAGCGCATGCGCTACAAATACCAGCAAAGCGCATGCGAACGGGGGAGAAGTAAACAAAACCAGAACTGCCGATAACCCGCCGCCGATACTCAGATTTATAATATATGTTATTTTACGCTATGTTTATTTTTTATGTTATATACTTATTTTACGCAGCTTCGCTCTTTTCTGCTTGGCTCAACAGGACGCTTATCAGAATAAGTGAAGTCAAGCCGGTTTATAATAGCGTCAAAATTAAGAACTTTATCAAACGATGACAGGATAGAATCAGCAGATCCGCTAATCTTGTTACGTATTATGAGAACAGCTTGATAATGTTTAGAACTACCGTCGAACCGTCTATACAACTCATTTGATGCTAGTGCTGCCTGTCGTCAAGAAACATACTTTCCCTGTGACCCATAAAACTCTGGAAATGACTTTACTGCATCAAGGCTTCGTCAGAAGGCACATCACCGGTCACAGCAATAGGCAAATATACTGCACTGCAATATTAGGGGCAGATACTGTCTCAGCGCTAAACCTATCAGTGACTCCTCTCAATTTCTCTTCAAACTCCTGTTTCTGGACCTGTAATAAGGCCGAAACCGCTGCATTTATGATTGCCTGCATTTGTTATGGATCCATACTTTGTTTTTCTTGTACTATACGTTCGGCGGCTTCTGATATAGTGAGGTTACTTAGCTGAACAACCAAGTCTACGGACTCTGAATCGCTTATACAACCGTTATCAAGACCATACGCAAGCAAGCGAGCAACAAACAAAAAGAAGTCTCAAAAAAATTAGACAGTCGCCAAGCTAGGCGCTAAGCTAATCGTTTGACTATTTACCGTACTCTTCTCCGCGAAAAAGATTTTACAGATTCGAAAAAAAAACACTGCGACAACAAAGAAATAAATTACTCTAACTTCTTGATTTTAATACCGACATTGTTTTCAAAAATAAATATTTTTGTTTCTTTTGGTTTTTTTTTGTTGTTGGCAATTCATAAACAAAGGTTTAACTTACATGAATCTATAAAAGTTTAACTTCTTATATTTCGCAGTTTTCAGCGCGGTCCAAAACAGTCCGTCCTAGGGTATCAGTTTTGAGATGATTTTATTTTCCCTCGTGTCTTCGAGGCTTGGAGATCTTATCGGGGTCTTTAACTCGGTTGGGCGCCAGATAATGTTAAGTAATATTGTGGTGGCGTGTTCACCCACAATATTCTCCACCTGCACGGGTCTTGCAGGAGGTTGCGCCGTGGCACGTGCTGCTCACGGACTTGTTGGCTCTGGTATACCGTTGCGGCAAGTGGCTGCCCACAACGGCCGGTCACTCGTCAGGTGCCTCTACAGTCGTGTAGCACTGCAGACCACCGATCAAGACTAGGTGGTGGCCACGATCAGTGATGATGATGCCGCTGAACTTTTTCCAGTAAGCTGATAGCAGGGTTTTAGCTTCAGCTATACTGCCGCGGCGGTTGACAAAGATGAAAAGACCCGTCTCAGATAAGGTGTCTTTATTATTCGGTTGTCAGCACAGAACTGACTAACTTAAGAAAAAAGCTTAATCATAATCCTAACTCGCACAGATCACGGCTGCCGACTAGCGCCCGTAAGACTTCGTGTGTCGTCCGTCGTCCGCTCTTAGCTCAGATCATCGGTGCATTGTTAACTTATAGCCTCGCTCTCGGTGGCAAAGCTGTCCACGATGGTTACCACTCTAGCTAATCCACGATGGCCTTGACTGCTCTGCGATCCGAATCCAGGAATCGCCTGACATTCACGGTCTTCACATGATGCCATTTGACTATAAATTCACTATTGTTTCGGTCGGTTTCCACGCTCAAGCGTGTTCCGACCACTCTCGTAATAATGCCCGCCAAAGTCGTCAATATCGCCAGTCACCTGACTGCGAATAAAAGCTTCAGGACTGCCAGTCTAAACCACCTATACCTAATCGTCTCCGAGGTCAGTCAACAGGACCATTTCCCGCACATCAACCTCAGCCTTACCACAGCTAGCGACTGTTCATTCCAAGCAGTCCCTTGAATAAGCCAGAATAACATTAGTCTGTCCTTCTATAGGTTTTGACTCCGAAACCTACCTAGACGCTCGAGAGTTCAAGTTCGACGATAGTGGCCTCACATATATAATAAATACTTTCCGTACTGCATTCTCAGATGCTCATCGGTATTAAATCTCTCTGATGCAAACCCTGCATCGGCAAAGTGAAATTCGAAACATGTTGGGTGGACTTGCCTGCTCCACTTATCTGCATACGTACCTAGTTAGGGGGCTCTGCAGTGAACCTAACTTCGAACCATTGAATATTAAGCTGACGACGTACTATCTGTACGCATAACTCTTCAAGCAACTCATAGTCAACCATCATCATCAAGGAACTTTTATTTAGCTGTGTAAACGTATCCATCTGCTTTCCACCTCCGTATAGCGTCATCGACAATACACCGAACAGAAGTTGTTCTCCGTCCTTGTCGATACAGTACAAATTCCTTTCCGGCGTCACCTCAGCATCTATAGATAACGATGTTCCTTCATTCACTTGGACGCTTTCCCTCGGTCCAACTGCCCGTCGGACCCGGTTGTAGATTCTCCAATAGTTGCTTCGCTGTGGCGGTCTCGTGAATCCATCATTGAAGAAGAGGGTCATACTTCTTCCTGCATCCATTTCCGGGGCACTTTCCTTTGCGCTGTCTGCGCTCTCACCTTCGCTCAAGCGTATTCCGCGTATTCCTCTCGTAATAATGCCCGCCAAAGCCTTAGGCGTAAGTCGTCAATATCGCCAGTCACCCTTTCGACACAATGGGGGGAACTTCATGGTCGGCCTTACCTCATCCAATACTCTGTGAGTTATCACTGGGTCCGATCATACTCTCTACTGTGGGCGAACTAGACGAGTACTTACAGAGCTCAAATCTGTAGAAAATAAGGTACCCTGCATATTTTAGTATGTTACAATGCACGCTTTTATAGTTATAGGAAGGAGAAAGAGATTTTGGAGTAGGTATAATTGTCTCGCTCTAAGAAATAGAGAATAAGAAAATATGTATATCAATTCTTCCTTAGTCACAAATAAAGTTCCGAAGCATACACACGGTGTTCTGATTTTGTCGCTTCGAATTCTGCCGCTCAAGAGATTATGGGCCCAGGCACTGGAGAATTCAAGTTATTCGGTGTGTGACTCGATATTAAGAACCATGAGTGCTCTTTTTCAAATTGATAAGTTAGAGGACACGAACTATGACACATGGAAAATACAGATGCGATCTGTATTGGTGCATTCCGGTTTGTGAAGTATTACGTATGGGGAGCTAATTGAAACGAATGTTCCAGAAGGACAAAAGTTTGCGGTCTTGGACAGAAAGGCGTTGACAACAATAACATTGAGTGTAAAGTCATCTCAATTGGCCTACATCAAGAATTGCTTGACGGCTGTGGAGGCATGGACCAAGTTGAAGGAGGTTCATCAACCAAGCGGACCTGTACGAAATGTACAGTTATACAAGAAACTTCTTAATAAACGGATGGAGCAAGGGCAGAGCATGACGACCTACATAAGTGAATTTGTGGATCTGAACAACTGGAGTTGGAATAGAGCTAAACGACGAACTTCGCACTATTGTTTTGCTATCAAGTCTTCCAGAGCAATTTGAACATTTCGTGGTCACTATGGAGACACGAGATAAGTTGCCTTCGTTCGAAGTTCTCACCATAAAGTTAAAGGAGGAGAGCGAAAGAAAAGGAATAGCAGATGAACGAGTCGACACTAAGGCTTTTGCTGCAACGCAGAAGCACAACTCACAGAAGAAAACCTATGGGCATAAGAAAAGAATGAATATCGTTTGTTTCAAGTGTGGTGAACAAGGGCACATTAAGTCCCAGTGTCAAAATGAGGGTGAGGGAGATCACCGCATGGCATCAAGAAATGTGGTGAATCGCCAAAGCAGCCTGCTGCACGCCTGTGACGTCAACAACAATGACAATTCAACATGGTGTTTGGATAGTGGCGCAACAAGCCATATGTGTTGCGAAAGAGAGCTATTCACAAAGTTTGAGAAACACTCTGAATAGATTGGACTGGCCAATACTGGTTTCCTTCAAGCAGAAGGTATAGGTGACGTCAAGATACAGACAGGCCAGTGCATGTTGACACTAAAAAATGTTCTTTACGTTCCGAAGATGACCGGAAATTTCTATTCCGTGAGCAGTGCTGTCCAGAACAGGTGCAAGGTGACCTTTGACTTAAAGAATGCCAAGGTGATGCAAGATAGAGAATGCATAGTGAAAGCCAAAGAGATTGGCAACTTGTACTTGTTTGTGGGTGGTCGCAGCAAATGTTTTGCCATGTCAGCTATTGATGGGATTTTGCTACACAAGAGATACGGACATATTATTTTCTCTAGCTTGAAAGAGATGGTATCCAAAGGGATAGTTCGAGGGATCGATTGCAAAACGTGCATGGTTAGAAAAATCCATGTTCAACCCTTTCCATCAGCAACAAGTAATCGGGCTAAGGAGCTTTTGGATCTGGTACATGCAGATGTTTGTGGACCTTTCCCAACATTGTCGGAGGTTCCAAGTATTTCTTGACGTTCATTGACGATAAGTCCAGGAGGATTTTTGTTTACTTCCTGCGTGGAAAGAATGAGGTGCTACCCAAATTCATCGATTTCAAGAACTTGGTGGAACGGCAGACAGGAAGGAGACTTAAATGCCTGCGGAGTGATAATGGCGGAGAATTTGTCGATAAACAGTTTAACGAATGTCTGAAGCAGCATGGAATTGACAGACAGCTAACAATAGCGTATACTCCCCAGCAAAATGGAGTTGCGGAACGGGCAAATCATACGAAAAAGCTGTCAACACATCGGCTTATCTGCGAAACCGCTCCCCTACCAGCGCATTAGAGAGTATGACTCCTATGGAAGCGTGGACGGGTAAGAGACCTTATGTACAACACATAAAGGTTTTTGGATCTCTTGCAGTTGCTCTGGACAAGGGTCCGAGGAAGGGCAGCAAATTTCAACCTAAGGGCAAAGAGTACATTTTGGTTGGGTACTCTGTGGCAGCAAAAGGTTATCGACTGTATCCATCAACTCGACAATGGGTCGAGAAACGGGATGTGTTATTTGATGAACATCATGACGTGGCATCCAAGGGTGATGCTGTGACGATCAATCTGGAGGAACTGGAGGAGGCCCGCCAGCAGTAGGGACCCGGAAATGTAGAAATCGTTTCTGAATTATCCATCGACGCCGACAGCTCCGATAAGAGTACAGATCAGTACAAGAGTGCCGAAGAAAAAGGTGAGCATGTCGTGGAGGTGGCACGCAGGGGACCCGGTCGTCCTAAGATCATTCGGAGTGGAAAACCTGGACGCCCAAAGAAGCAGTACAATATTCTAGGCGCCCTTGCTTCGGAAAATGTTCCGATTCCATTAACTTGCAAAGAGGCGCGTGGAGAGTAAAAATGCAAAGGAGTGGCGTGAAGCCATGGAAAGAGAATATGATTCTCTAGTTGCCAACCAGACTTGGCAAATCACTGATTTACCCAAAAATCAGCGAGCAATTGGATGCAAGTGGGTGTTCAACGTGAAGCGTGATAAAGATGGCCAAATAGAACGTTTCAAGGCTCGACTGGTAGCAAAAGGATGCTCCCAGCAGTTTGGCGTAAATTACCTAGAAACATTTTCGCCGGTATGCCGATTGAAGAGTGTGCGCTTTATTATAGCGCTGGCGGCGAAGCTCAAGTTACATCTTCATCAAATGGATGTATGCACCGCGTATGTCAACAGTGATCTGAGTGAGACAGTCTACATGAAGCGGCCGGAGGGGTTCTCAGATGAAACAAATCCTGACAAGGTATTGCTTCTGACAAAAGCAATACATGGCTCGAAGCAATCAGGACGGGCCTGGAACACGAAGCTAAATGGCGTATTGGTTAATATGGGATTCGTTGCCTGTGATAACGAGCCATGTTTGTACAAACATTGTGGAGAAGGTAATCTTGTACTAATCCTTGTAAATGTTGACGATATACTTATAGCCAGCCAATCACACGAGGATTTGCTAAAAATCAAGAGCAGCATCTCAAGATCATTCGAGTGCGTTGACAAGGGCCAACTTAACCATTTCCTGGGCATGGAGATCGAACGGGACGGCGATCTTGGAGCAATTACTTTGGGACATACGCAATATATCAAGGACTTATTGCATACCCATGGGATTTTTGCAAATCGGCGAAGACACCTTTGGATCATGGTTTTGAAATAGATTGCACAAGCCCCCAATGCAAAAAGGTGGATCCTACTTATTATCAGTCCGTAGTAGGAGAGCTTATGTGGCTAGCTCTTACAAAAAGGCCAGACATATTGCATTCGGTGTCAAAATTGGCACAACGGAATCAAAACCCGCATGCTGAACACATGGCAGGCATAAAGCACATCTTTAGATATCTCTCATCTACGATTGACATGAAACTACACTACCGGCAACGTGGTCAATCGTTCTGTGGATACGACCGGAAGTCCTATACTGGTTACATCTACCTGTTAGCAGGTGGTCCAATTTGTTGGCGATCGGAAAAGCAGCGAAGTGTGGCGTTGAGCAGTACCGAAGCGGAGTACATGGCACTATCGGCGGCGATAGTCATGCGAAGGCTGATTATGGAGATTGGTTGCGAAGACAACGACATCCCTGATGAATTGATGGGGCTTTCAAGAAATTTAAATATGTCGCGCTCGTGGTGAGTTGGTCGATGTGGTACTTGTAACTTGGAGTTGGGTAGACAGCAGTGTTATCAATTTCGCGTCGCTTTATTTTGTAGGAATCTCCCATCCGAGCGACGGCTGAAGCTTTTATTCGCAGTCAGGTGACTGGCGATAGTGACGACTTACACTTAAGGCTTTGACGGGCAGTAATATGAGAGTTGTCGGAACAAGCTTGAGCGTGGAAACCGATCGGAACAATAGTGGATTCGCAGTCAGGTGGACTGGCGATTTAGTGGAGAGATGGGGATGAGCAACGGGATCCCGATGTATATGAAATGTGAATGTCAGGAGATTCCTGAATTAGGATCCCAAAGCAGTCAAGGCCATTGTGGCCATGGTGGTACACATTGTGGACTATATGGACAGCTGTGCCACCGAGACCGAGGCTATACACGTATCCACCAGATTGAGGGAGATACATGCAGGCGGATTTTCTTGAGCGGCAGAATTCGAAGCGACAAAATCAGAACACCGTGTGTATGCTCCGGAAGTTTATTTGTGACTAAGAAAAATTTGATATACATATTTTCTTATTCTCTATTTCTTAGAGCGAGACAATTATACCTACTCCAAGATATCTTTCTCCTTCCTATAACTATAAAAGCGTGCATTGTAACATACTAAAATATACAGGGTACCTTATTTGTTACAGCCTTCCTCAATGCAAGCTTGTTTACAAAAAATAAATATCAAAACAAATTAAACATTTTTGTAAGCTCTTTGTGTTTTGTTTTAGGAAGATTTTTTGTCAAAATATCTGCTATCATTTCAGTTGTACATCTGTATTTCAACAAAACTTTTTTTTTGTCAAAATATCTGCTATCATTTCAGTTGTACATTTGTATTTCAATAAAACTTGCCCTTCCTTAACAACGACTCCAACAAAATTATAATTTATATCAATGCGCAATACCAAACTTTTATACAAATTATTAACTAAAACTCCGTGGCAAAACTCCGGGAAAAAATCCCTTCAAATTAAAAAAAAAAACTTAGGGAGAAATAAAAAAAAAAATCCCAATGAGATTACCTTAACAAAACTAAAAGCATTTTGCACATATTGTATGTTTCAATAACAACGAAAACGAAAATTTTGGACTAAATAATGTCTTATCGAAATAAGAGAGCCTAGATATACATACAGATTTTGTCCTCAACTGGGGATAAAATAAATAAAGGGCACCTTTTACGAAATTTACGAAATAGAGAAATAATTTTTAAAAGTGGAAGATGGTGATGGCTGACACCCAGCATCATTCCACTGTTTGGTAGTAAAGGTAAGTTAATTAATAAAAGTCCACTATGATAGGAGGGAAGGAATTGCAAAAAACTGGTTTTTTAAATGATTCTATGTGATCGCGGTGTACTCCGTATTAAGGACACACTCTATACTCAAATATCGGAGGCTTCAAAGATGTACATTAAGTTATTGTTATGTAGAGGTCATTAAATTTTTTTGTCCATCTTTTAATAAAACCTTTGCTTTATTAACCATGGTGGATATATGGTCGGAAAATTTAAGTTTATAATCTGAAAGGACGCCAAGATCGTGTTAATCATTCTAAAGTGTTCCAATAGAGAAAGTACGTAGCCTGGGGAGGGCTAGATCGATTAAATTATATGAGATAACATTTCGGTCCATATCATTTCGGTTTAGGTTATTTGCTAAACACCAATTTTTAAATTTATCCAAATCGAATTGAAGTCTAAATTGGGCACTAATAAATCTATACCAGTGGTGGCTAAAATGCACACATATAAACATTGAAATGTGTGCGTAAGCAGCGAAAATCACAGCGTTTGATTTTCACATCTCATATTTAGCCTGGGCTCTAAATGAAGGCCAAATGATCTCTCACTTACACGTTGCGTGTGCTGGTAGCCCTGCAGCAGAATTACTGGCACAATACTCGCGAGTTATGGAAAATGAGAGTTTGCCCACCACTGATCTATACGGAAGACAAAGCTTAAGGTTAAGGATGGACAAAATATGTATGAGGTTGGCTGACTGAATATTATAAGTCTAAGGTTGACCTGGAACCTTAGGTTCCCTTTCCGCCCTTTCTTCAGCTTTTGTTTTGGCTTAAATGTAAGCCGAGATATCAATCTCAAAAGTCTTAATAGCAAGCCCGGAAACAAATATATGTCTCGAAGGTGGGATTACCTATAAACGTTAGTTAATAATACGTCAGCATCGGTTGATATCGGGGGTTCGGTAAATTTATCACCCTGTTGGGTGACTTTCAAGGGGCTTTGAATTAATGGGTCGGGTGATAACCGGGTCACAAAGGTCATATCGGACAATTTCTCACTTACTCTAAAATATTCTAAAGTATAAATATTCCCAGGTCCAGCCTTTATGGCCAGAGATGTGCGCAGCTGCATAATGGGCTGAGCAGGCTGAAGATTATTCGCCACAAGCGTATCAGTAAAAGCGGATTTATTATGCTTTGGAGACTGATTTAGTAGTTGAAGACTACTCAACTGGTTGGTCATTGATATTGCGAAAAACGCTAATCAAATCTTTAAATCTACTTTTAGTCTGTCTCATAAACGATCATATTTAATCCTGAACAGCACAAAACTGAGGCTGTGAACCCTGCACACTTAGCGTGTAAAAGTTTTCAAAGAGCCAGAAGTAGATGCTGAAACTATGAAATTGTCTTATCTTGTAATACTAGAAGACCAAGACTAGTGACTAGTGAGAGTTAGTAAGAAGTGTTATAAGAGGGAAAAAACAGTGTTAAAAGAGGGAAACAAAAACGACGAAGAAGCAGAGCAGATCTATGCTTGGACCTCCGAATATACCACTGCACACGCGATAAGGACTTTTGAATATATATAATTGGTTTATTATATCAGTTAACATCGGTTTAATTAAAAGGAATCAAATAAAAGTATTTTATGAAACCGCTGTGCGCACAAAAAATCACGTCCAATAATAATATTCCAATAAATGATCGCATGGCCTTTTTATTTCCCTACAGTAACACAGGCAATTTCCAATTTTTTTTTCCTCCACGAAAAATTTTATTTGCTCCACAATTTTAATCACCCACAGAAATAATGCATAACCGTAGATGGCAAAGAGGGTACGGGGTCGACGCACTCGGACGTGGCTGACGTAGGCGGAACAACAGAAGATTTATCGCTTGAAGACGGTGACTCCGAGAAAAGTAGCAGGCTGTGAGGTCTCCTTCCACAGTTGCGCAGAGATAAACTCACGTAGATGATGACCAGTTAGTAGTCATTTTTGACAAAGACCAAAGAAAAGAACCAATCATGCGGACATTTCATGGGACCAACCACCGCATAATATATAGCCAGAAGAAGGTGAATTATTGATGACGAAGGACGATCTATTGTTATATGCAATTCTAGGAACGAACTACTTATAAAGCTTAGTCAGGAAAGCAGGATCGTAACTGCTGCAGCTTTTCAACTTACTTATAACCGGATAGCGGGTATACCGATCCCGATGTTTTCAACGATTAATGAAAAGATCGAGTAAAACTTAGCTCACTTCGAATATCCTCGGTAGAAAGTAGGGAGCGGAAGAGGAGGAAAGGCCAGAAAGCTCCAACGTACCCTACGTTTTGGCGTGCAGTGAATCATCCACCTTCGACGTTAGCTGTAGTGCGCCTTGGATCCGCTTCAAATCGTGCAGGATACCATTGGCCTTGCATTTTAAAATAAGTTAAAAATAAAATTAATAAATAAAAGTTTTTATTTATCAGCAACAAATATGAACTGTAAGCTACGGAGCTACGGACTTTACGGATCTATTTTGTTTTTATTAAACTTTTTTATTGTTTTAATTAATTTACGTCGGAGTCAGCAATGTTCTGTCATTGACATTTTTCAATCCACCTTCATTCACTTCACCCATTAAATATAATATTGGTAAATAAAACGATTTAGTATTCATTTTTGCACACTTATGCTGCGCATAAAAGAAAGAGACGAGAGTGTCGCACGCCTTAGACAGCTGGCGAAGCAAATGATATTTAAGCTAGGCCAGTTGAAGTCGAGCGACCTAGAAAGAGTCGGTTTATGACCAATACATGCTGTAGCATAATTAGATTAGTAGCATAATGAAATACTGAAGTTGAGAGAAAAAATTTAACTCTTATCTAAGTTAGCATAGGGCGGAGCGGGAGCAAAATAAAAGCTCACTTGCGCTCTCTTGCGAATTCGCCCCGCTTCGCCGCAATAGATAAGCTAGGCTTAAGTTCTTTATGTTGAATCTAGCGAATTATAACGTTTAGCCGAGTGCTTGTACTTTTCTTTTCGTCGTTTTGGAAATTTTATATTATACAGCCACTTTTTGTTTCAAAAATCGTTGAGATAAAATAATCTCATTAAACATTTTGGCGCCCCCGGGTGGACTTTTTTACAATTATTTTGTAAATTAAAGCAAATAGTGACAGTGACACAAAGAATACAACAAAAATAAAAATAAAAAATTGATCGTGACGGTAGTGCTGTGCACTTTGAAAACAATAATCAAATACAATTTAAAGTTTGCGTCGCGAAACAACATTTTTATCAACTGGATTTATTCAGCGCCTTTATTGAAGGAACAAACTAATATTCGACTTGTGTTTGAATATTGCACCCTCGTTTCAATTCTTGGCGCATACGTACTTCAAAATAGTAGAGCTAAAGTGAATAATAAAGTTGTATAAAAATTTCATTTTAATATTGCCAATATATATGAACAATTGCCTGTGGACAAAATAAGGACGCATAAATTATTCCAAAATCACTGTCGTCCCCTACCCCCCGTTCTCGATATTGTAAATATTTGCCAATGAAATAGATAAATTGCAGCCAAAAAATTATTTTATATATTTGTGCATAAATAATTTGGTTCATACGAATAGATGCAGCGGTGAACTTATCGCTTTCTCCTCCCTCCGTTGTCCGCAGTTGTATGTATGTACGTTTATGCATTTTTGGCGCCTTTTGTTCAACGGAAAGCCAAGAGACGCGATACCCTACAATTTGGTTCGGTGTATTGTTTTCGGTATCACTGTCGAACAAATATTTAAATTAATATCGTTGGTTGGTTGGTATTTTCGTTGGTTAAAAATTAATAATTTATTTTTTATTATAAAAAATAAAAAATTATTATTATTATTATTATAAAAGATAGAAAAGTTTACAAAACTAGACTAGCTTAATAGATATAGCGCTGGCTGCTGTGGCCTTCGGCTATGTGAGTTGATAGTGCTTAATCCTTATGAGGTGGTTGTGTGTTGAGGGATATATACATGTTGTGTCTTAATATCTTAATAATATATTGTTGTGTCTTAACTTAGTATTTAACCGTTAACTATGTATATATTCTGTGCATTATTGTTCTTGAATTAAGGAACTAGCCTTATTGAATATTTATATTTAGATTTTGTGGTAAAATTGTGTGGTTTTTAGGAAATGTAGTATTTTTTTAATGTTTTCTGGGGTAAGGTCATTGAGGAGATGTAGCGGGTTGGAGTTCTGGAAGATGGTTTGTTTTGTTTGCAAGAGAGGTGGACATGCGTTAAGTATGTGGTGTAAGGAGAGGTTGCCTTGACAGAAAGGGCAAGGTGGTGTTGGAATTTGGTTCAGATAGTGTTGGTGGGTGAGTCTGGTGTGTCCTAGACGTAGTCGTGTAATTTTAGTTTGGTCGAGTCTATTACAGTTTTGGTGGGTTGTTCTAACTGGCTTATTAATGATCTTATTTTATTTGGGTAAATATTATTGTTGTTTGTATTTTTAATGGAGTCTATTGCTGCGAGGGAGTCTGAACAGATTACATATTTGCCTCTTTTGTCTTTTATAATTTTTATAGCTTCGAGAATGGCGATGATTTCGGCTGTTAGAACTGAGGAATATGGTGGCAGGATTCCACATTTTAGGATGTTTGTTTCCGTTGTAATGGCGTATGTTACAATGTCGGTTATTTTTGATCCGTCAGTGAATATAAAGTTGTGTGATTTAAGTTTTGATTTAGTGTCTTGGTATATTTTCTGATATATTTCTTTGGGTGTGCTGCTTTTTTTATGTAATCGTATGGATGTGTCTATAAGGTTGGGTAGGTCCCAGGGTGGCTTGAGTTTGCTTGGTGTTTGTGGTTCGAAGGGTAGATGAAATTGTTCACAGAGGTTTATTATACGGTCTTTAATTGGTGGAGATTTCTTTTTAAGTTTACTTTGTTTTACGAATTTGTGTATTGGCGTGTCTTTGGAGTAGATAAGGTTTTTACTTAGTTTGGCTGTTTGCAGATCACGTTTTAATTCTATTGGAGGAATATTGGCTTCTTGTAGAAGGTTATTTGTTGGAGTGGAACGGAAGGCTCCGAGAGCTAGGCGAATGGCGGAGTTTAGAGGAGGTTTTAATTTGTTTAGTGTTGTTTTGGGTGCGTGTCCGTACAGGAATAGGCCGTATTCTATTTTTGCAACAATAGTAGCTTTTACCACGTTGATTAATGTGTATGTACTGCAGTTGAACTTGAGACTGGATAGGCATTTTATTATATTAAGTTTTTTGTGGAGTGCAGGTATAAGTTTATCTATGTGTGTGTTCCATTTGTATTTGCTATTTAAATTTATTCCTAAGATTTTTAACGAGCTTACTGTGGGGATTTGCATGCTATTGAATGTTACGACACAGGTGCAGTTGTGCTTTTTGCATATGTGGAGGTGTTGACATTTTGAAAGGGATAGGGATGCCCCGGAGTATGAACCCCAGTTATCTTTGTCATTTAAAAGGTTACCTAGGTTAAAGCTGATATTTTTATTTTTATTAAAGTTAATTATTAGGAAATAGTCGTCAGCGTATGCATTAAATTTGATTTCCTTGTGTTAGGATATTATATCGGACAATTTATTAAAAGCTATGAGGAATAGTATGACGGAGATTGGGGATCCTTGAGGGATTCCATTGGATAAGGGTAGTGTGTTGGATCTGTGTTGACCGACACGGATTATTGTTTTCCTGTTTAGCATTAAGTTTCGGACGTAATTTATTATTTTCGGCCCTGTTTTCCATTCTTGAAGTTGGTCGATTATAGAATGCACACCTACTCGGTCGAAAGCTTTTGAAAAATCAAGAGTGACGAGTGAGCTGTGCTGGTGTGACTTCGATATGAGATAGTCTACGTAAAGTAGACTGTCCGAAGTCGATTTGCCTTTTTTAAATCCAAATTGGTTTTTATTTAGCAGATTTTTGTAAGATACAAACCACCAAAGTCTTTTCGCTATGATCTTATCCAGTGTTTTTGCTAGGCAACAGTTGAGAGAGATGGGTCTGTACGAAGTAGTTTGGGTTTTGTCACTGTTCGGCGTCAGGATAGGGATTATAAGGCTAGTTTTGAAGGCTTGTGGTATGTGAGTGTCGAATATTTTGTTAAATAGGGCTGTTATTCTGTTTTTTGTGAAATTGGAGCTATTTTTAATCATTTGGTAGGAGATTCTGTTGAGTCCTGGGGCAGATCCTTTGAGGGTTTGTAGTGCTGACGCTAGTTCGAGGTTTGAAATCTGTTTTTCTATGGTTTGAGCTGGTGGGGAGGGTGTGTAATCTATAGTATTGTTTCTGTATTTGTTGTTTCGAAATTGTTCTGGGAAGTTCATGTCGTCTGACAGGTTTGAAAAATGTTTAGCAAAGATATTAGCAATTTCGTTATTAGATGTTGTAACGAACACGATGTTGTGCTCGCAACAAACGCCGCGGCTAGCTCACAGAGGTTGAGGGTACGTTCCACCGAATTTATAGATTCGACGTGATTGCCCGAGCCCAGAAATAACACGGTATTGGTTCTTTTCAAATAAATCCCCTTTATTGTAAATAATTTACAAAGAAATAAAGAGAATCTCACCGGCTGTCTGGCTCAGCCGACCGACCGCTCGTCCACCCGTCGATCCCCGATCCCCGCTCCGGGTTGGTGCCAATACGCACGCCCTCCCAAAGCTTGCGCCCGGCAGGTCTTGGTGCCTGGCGCCGAAACGGCTCTCGGTTCTCTTTGTTCGGACTCACGGACTCTGGTTGCGGGGCCTGTGTTGCTGCTGGTCGCCTTCTGCTGCCGCTGCCAGTCCGTCGATGCTGCTCCCTCGTCGTCGCTGCGCTACGGTTGCCGCTGCTCCCTCGTCGTTGCTGCTATGCTGCTGCCGCTGCTCCCTCGTCGTTGCTGCTCTACTGCTGCCGCTGCTCCCTCCAGCGCCTGGATCAGGATTCTCTTGACTTCCCGGGGTGTCCCTGCCTGGTTTCACAAATGGGCTTGAGTTCCCGGGTTGGTTAGCTCTCGCGATACAGGATCACACCTGGATCGAACGGTCAGGAGCAGACAAGGCGTACGCCAGGCTGATCCGTTGCTGCCGCCACTACACCAGGATACCTGTCGTGTCCGGGAATAACTCCACCCGACTCTTTTACCCTTGGGCCTCAGCTTTGCCGCGAATCCTTGATCCCTTTCCCCTGACTCCTTGCTCGGTTCGATGCGCGTACCGCCGCCAGACTTACCCACAGGGGGTCCTTCAGCCTGTACTCCTAACTCTTCAAGGAAGCTTTCCAACTTGAATGGCAGACTTACCCACGGGGGGTCTTTCACTCACTCTCCCAGCTAGAAGACTCGGCCTCGATTCGCTCCAGGGGCCCTCCTTATATAGTGCCAGAGGCGCCCGTTAATCCTTGCGAATCTACTTCCTGCCGTTAATCCTCCGCTCCTTCACTTTCTCCGTTAGCTTTCTCCAATCCCGCCGTCTTTCTATCGGCGGACTTTCTTTGTTGACCCTCCCCCGATTGCCCCGCTCGGGCCACCGATCCGCAATATTTTTGTGCCGGTCATCGGACTTCGTCCCGATGCCCCGCGATCCCCCCCTAGACATTCCAAATGCATTTCTGTGTTTTTGTGCATTTTGTAAACACAGCTGCGCGGTCGCCGGCCGCTTCGTTCCCCGCCGTCCCCGCTGTTTCCTATGACCTTCGAGCGCGGCCGCGCAGGCCCGGCCGGGACCGTTACGTTCCACGGTGATTCCTCCTCCTCCTACTTTCGTGCGCGACGCCGTGCGAGTTCCTCTTGCCCCCGCTGCTGCCCCCGCATGCCGTCTGTGCTCGACGCATTTCTCCCTTTCCGTTTTTCTAAACACAGCAGCGCTGGCCCATCCGACGCTGCAGTGCTGACTTTCTTGTTCCCCTTCCGCTGCTGCCCCTCTTGCCACCTGTCTTGGCGTGTGGGAGATCTAATCTCCTCACACTTACCCCTTCTTCGGGAACGACAGAAGCTTTATGGTTCCAGCTTCATGTTTGTTGTTGTTTTGCAAAAATTTTTTGTTTTCGATTTTTTTTTCCCCCTTTTGCGTGTGTATATTTTGTGTGTGGATACCCTTATCCACTTCCCCCCTTCTTCGGGTGTCTTTAGGGTCGTTCCCCTTCCATTTCCCTATTTTGTTGTGAGTACCGCTTTTTTTTTGTATATATAGTTTTATATATGTACTCTTATATATTTTCCATTTTTATATTTTTTTATTTCCCTTTTTTTTTTATATTTTTCCATCTTTTATATATCTTTAATATATATATATTTTTTTTGTGGTTTTTTTTTTTGTAATTCTTT